>JABUQX010072994.1:0-30000 GCA_015478945.1 Trachelipus rathkii
GCCACCTGAGGAGATTATATATATATATATATAGTAATATAGTATAATATATGTATATAGTATATATATATTATGATTATATATAATATTATGACAAGAACCAAGTTCAAACTAAAATTAAACTAGGATCAAACCAAGATAAAACAAATGATTATTTTCATTTTTTTCCATATTAAAGAAGTTAGGGTAGGTCGCGTCCATAAGAGTTAAAATTATTTAGTTATTTTGCATCATTGTTTCCTAGGGATTATGAATAAAAACATTGGGATTTTTTTTTTTAAGAATTGCAAATGAAAAATGACCCTGAAAAATGATTGAGTGTTATTTGTTGTTGCTTTTCCAATTTTATCCGGAAATTTTTTTGATGATGCTTTATTTTCATTTACACTTGCGATACTATCTTAGAAAAGTTAATGTGCAGGTGGATTTTCAATTTCATTAGTGAAGATATATGTTAAAGTTGGTTTACTTTAAGGATAGTGGAAGTTTTATTAACGTATCTATAATATAGTCATCAGATTATTATGTGTCGTTTCATAACAAACGAGGCTATTCTACGTCACAGCACCTAAAGCGCACTTATTCCTTATTCACATCGAACATTAGTGGAGAATAGTATAGATATGTTTATGATATATATAGTGTAGCTATAATGATATAGTATATTAATAAGGTAGTGATAGTAGTATATATAATAGTTAGTATATAAGTATAGTATATATATATATATATAGTATATGATAGTAGGTATATATATATATTATCATATATAGCTTTAAGTGAAGTAAAATGGCCGAGAAAGAGTTGTTGACGTGCCGATTAAGAATGTAGGTTGGTTTAATTTAGGCTAGTTAGGTTAGGTTAGAGTTAAGGGGTTGAGGTTAGTTTAAGGTGTGTGAGGTTCGGTTACCAAAAAATTTATAGTATACCTAAATATTATTTATTAGAAGATATTAACGAATACTGTTATATTATTGGTGATTGTTTCGGCGTCTGGAGCAATCGCGTATAAAACGCGCATATTATATATATAGATGATGATATTAAATATTTTATATAATATATATAGTATATTATTCATAACTTATTTTTTTAACTTATTTTTTTGATATTTATTGTTATATTTTTTTGTATTTTTTTTTATTTTATTTTATAGTTGATATGATTTTTTTATGTATATTTTTATTTGTATTTGTATATATATTTATGAGATATTTTATTTATGTACTATATATATATATAAATTATATATATATTATGTTAGTATATGTTTTTATATTGTTTTTTGTATATATTGTTTATTTTTGTTTTTTATGTATTTTAAGATTATTTTTTTTTATTTTTTTTATTTTATATGTATATATGTTATAGTATATATATATAAATATGCATGTATAGTATATTTTATAATTTTGTTTAATTTATGTATATATGGCTAAAATTCTTAAATGGACAAATATATATTATATGATTTATTTATTATGTTAGTTTATATTTTAGTATTTATATTATATAATAATTATTTTTTTATTATGTATTTTTTATATTTTATTATGGGGTTTTGGTAATGTATATTTGATATATGATTAGTATAATATATCTATAGTATTATTATATTATATATATATAGTAATAGTTTATATTTATTATTATTTTGTATATAAGTAGTTCGATATATATTATATGTTAGTTATGATGATATTATTTATATGTTGTATCGGGTAGGTACGGTATGATAGTAATATATAGTAGTATTTATTATTACGTATTTATATATTTATAGTATTTTTTTTTTTTTATTTTATATTTAGTTTATTTATAGTATTATTTTATATCTTGTCTTGCGTCTTTGTCGTTCTCGCGGACTGAGTTATCTAGCTGGAAAGGACTTTGTAATTGGGAGACGAGACTTGTATATGTCTTGTTTATGTTCAATGTTCTTTAGTGACACCTTCTCCTTCTGAACCTGGTGGTATAGAAAAGGTTTATCTATCGTGATCTATGCTTGACTCTAAGTTGCGTAGGCTTATTCTTGTGATCTATCTACGTTCTAGGTGTGGTGTTATGTCTATCTATCTAGTTATTTGATTAATTTTATTCTGATTTATATTGTATATTTATTTATATTTATCTATTCTATCTATCTATCTGAATCTTATCTATCTATCTCATCTATGCCTATCTATCTATCTATCCGTACTATCTAGCTGAGGGTCTATCTAGTCTATCTTATGCTAACTTCTGTACGTTTTGCCTTTGTCTGTTCAATCTTCGCATTTTATATTCTGTATCTATTCGTAGTGGTGTCTTTCTGGTTATCGGGAGTTTTCTCAGTGTTGCTGAAGTCTAACCTATGCTTTCTTATCGCTTGAAGTTTGTTTGAATTATTCCGGGACGTTTTTCCTTATTGTTTGCTATTTGTATCTCGTGTTATCCGTTGTCTCTATCTTCGCTTTTTCGCAATTTTTTTTTTTTTTTGCTCGTTTGTTTATCTGCTTGCTTCTTTGCCTTTTTCTTCTGTTTTCTGTTAATATTTTTAAGTTTAAATTATACCTGATGAAAAGGCACAGCTTTTGTTTGCTATCTTTTTAAGGAATAAATGAAAAATTATTGAAGACATTGTCTTAAACAAAAAAAAAGAAAAGTATTTTCATTCTCCCTCGTTTCTTGTTTTGATTTTGAACAAAACAAGAAAGTAAGTGGATTATTTGGTTGTAATGGTGTGTGCATTCTACTGCACATGTCTGGGTTATGTATTATTTGAAAGGAACTAACTCATAATGTGTAAGCTAGAGTAGATTTTTGAAACTGTACAGTCGTAGTTACTGATTATTTTGTAGTGGTTTATGGTGTTGAGATCAGCGGAGGTAGCGGAGATTTTTTACATTGGAGAGGATTGGAAACTATTTTGGCTTGGCGAATATAGTATAAATTATGATTAAATATATAGTATTATATAATATATATAATATATATATGATATATATATTAGTCATAATTTATGTATTAGTAGTATATAAATAATTATATATATATATATATAGTATGATAGTAATATGATGAGGTTGGCTCGTAAGTCGGGGGAGTGGTTGTGTTTTGCGAAAAGGTCATTGGGCATGATGATAAGGTGTAGGGTCGGGTTTTGTCGAGACTATGTATGCGTTTATGTCATGAGGCGGAATGTGTGGCTGATACTGATAAGCATGTGGGAAGCTGTGTGTTTTTATTTGTATTACCGTGGTAAATTTCCTTTATTTTGTTCGAAGATCATTTATGAGATGGGAAGTGTCAAGGATTGAGCATTTGTTGACACCTCTGCTGTTTTGGGCGTTCATCTGAGGTGTGAAGGCTGACCGACAAGCGTGGCTCGTGAGGTTAAGTTTGCGTGTATTGTTGGAGATGGCACAATGTCCTTTCGGAAGAGATGCCTGTCACGCAGATTTTTTGCGCGTTGTCAAGAATATGGAATTTTGACCTGGAAGGATGGACTTCCGGCTACGGGCGTCCCTGTTGCTTTTCTTCTCATGACAATGAGATGAGACTGCTGCATACGGACTTTAACGAACCAACCATTAAAATATGATATGGTAGTGAGTCTTATTGTATTCTAGTATAGTTATGATTATATGTAGTTATATAGTTAGTATATTTATGGTAGTAGATATTTGGTTATGGTATTTGAATTGTGATGGGGGTATATTATTTGTAGTTAGTTTAGTATAGAGGTGTATTATAGTATATATAGTATATAATATAGTAGATAGTATTTTATGTAGTTATAGTATTTTGTCCTATTATCTTCAGATAGTAGTAGTTAATGAGGTACTAGTAGAGTATATAGTAGTTAGGTATTATATATAGGGTAATATGGTATATGTAGTATATATTGTTAGTAATATGTATTGTAGTATATTAGGGTATGTTATAGTATATGAGGGGGGGGGTGAGTATTAGGGTAGGGGGAGTTATTGTGTTTGGGGGTAGTTTGAATTGTAGTGTTATCCCTTGTAGTGGTTTTTCAGCTTCAACATGCGTGATTTATTTTATGTATTTGTAATAGGATATTGCACAAACAATGTAAGTTTTGGATGGAATATATGGTTTGGTTTCAGCCCTAACAGCGCTGACTCATCCTAGTTTCGTTAGACTTTGTTCATCTAACGGCTGCCTCGGGGGTCACATCACTGAGAGTGAATATTTGTTTTTGGAGTGATTAGCTGTCGGGGTTGATATTGGAGTTTATGCTAAGACGGTTGGTAATCGTTGGGTGTGATGAATATTAGCGGCGTTCGCATTAGTTATTTAGTATGGGGGGTTGTTATTTCCTGGCAGTGACTTTGATGGTTTTTAGGAGTGCTTTGTTGGCATTTAATGTTTATTCGTCTATGGAGTCAGGTTACCGGGTGCTCGGTCTCTTATTGATGTTGGTTTGTGATTGTTTAATTGCATAAGATGTCGTAAAAATTGTACGAATTTGTGTTTTTTTTATTGGTTCTTTATGCTAATTTGTTGGCTGAATTATTCCAATCATGATGGACGTTTCTTGTCAGGTGATGTGCTACTACAGGGTTGAATTGTTGTTGTATGTTTGTAAGTCGTGTTTGTGTTGGTAAGGGGGGTTCTTCCTTTTTAGTGTTTATTTGTTTTCTCCAATATAGTTGTGTTGTTACATGATTTGCAGGGTATTACGTATATTGCTGAATTGTTGCTATTTTCTAGTTTAGGTTTTAGTAAATTTTTAAGGGTATTGTTATGTGTTTAGCTTACTAAATACAAGTGAAGATGGTTTTTAAGATGATATTTGTATTTGGAATTGCTAATACTTATGATTTAGTGTGTTTTATTAAGGCTGGCTGTTAATGTAGTTGGTTTGCATTGTTTTTGCCTGTATGGTAAGATATAATTTTGGCTTGTCTCGATAAGCTTTTGTTGTATTATGCATTTTGGGATAATGGTGTAATTACCGAGAAAGTTTCTATAATAGTGCGGTTAATGCTTCTGTTTTTTCTGATGGTAGGAGGTCGGCTGCGAGAATGTCGCGTGAAAGCCGGTGTAGTGTTAAGTGTTACAATTTATGGTGTTTTTTTTATTAGGTCTGCAATGGTTATTTTAAAGGTGAAGGAATATATGTATTTAGGACAGATGATATCTGGTGTCTCATTTTTTATATTATTGTATATAATTAATATGTGTAGTTGGGTGGTGGGTTATTCGCACAAGTATGTGTTTTTACAGTATCTTAGAATATATGGTGTATGGTGTTTGTCATTAGGCGTTTCTTTGTAAAGATTGGTTGAATGGTAGGTTTGCCGTGAGTTTAGTTGTATGGTTACTTCATGGACTTATCTTCGTGCTGAGTAGTTAAAGTGTAATTTGGATTTATGGAGAATCAACACATCCTGTCTGACGTAGCGTAATGCCATTTACAGGTTTAGTGATAGTTTGCAAGGAAGTGTAATTAATATAGTGTATGTGTTGTGTGCTAGTATATTCAAGATGGAACAGATTCAGAATCTAAAGACAAAGCATTGATAGAGTAAAGGGTGTGCATATTCTTAGTATGCCGCGAGTTATTACTTTTAGGGCACTAGTCCTTTTAAAAGGGAAGTTACTATATTAAGTGACATACATTATTCAAGCCAATGTCGCGGAATCCTGCTCATGCAGCGTCCAGCGAGTGGTCACGTGCTAGGGCTAATAACTCCAGATAGAATATGATCTGCTGAAAGTCCCTAGTACCACTAAGTAATTGCTGTATTACTATCACTGTACTTAATTTTTATAGTTTATATTCTAACTTTATATCTCTATCAGTGCTGGAGCGATTGGGAGGACAGGGAGGGGGGGCTTCGGGTCCCCCGTCGGTCCGTCGCGCTGGAGGTCGAGGAGACCTGACTCTTTTCCTCAGTCTGGTTGGCTTATTTATATTCTTGGTGTATGTCCTTAGTTATAAAAAAAAGGAAGAAACTTGTATATGGCTTAACGCTCTTGTGGCTTGTCAGCTATGTTCGTCGTTTGATGCATAATCGAGGAGAAGAAAGAATGCGCATAACATTGTTCGTTCGAGTACTATATGCGGTACTGATGCGTTGGGTAAATGGACAAGTAGTCCTTACTGTGTTGACATTAGTTAATTAGTGTATTAAGTAGATATATATAGTAGGGTATATATATATATATGATATAATTGTATAGTAGTATATAATGGGTATATAATATATATATACTATGGTATTTAGTGTTATTCTAGTATATATGATATATATTAGTTAATGTATGTAATTATATTAAGGAAGGAAAAGGTGATCCCCTTAATATGATTCAAAGGGCCAGAGAACTAAGAGGGTTGAGTTTCCAAAGTTTAGATTGTCTTTAGAGTATTCTATATCAGAAATATGTGTGAAGAGGGAACGTGTGCGATTTGAAAGGAATTAAAGGAGTAAATGAAGAACGGAGAAATTATAAACCCCAAGGAGAATGTGAGTTAGATGTCTAAATATTTTAAATCTGTATTTTTGGTTGTAAAAATTTTTTTTGTTATCGTGTTAAAGAATAGTTCATTTAGTTATTGTGTGGAGTTCGGTTGACCCGACGGGGATGTTATCAAGTTGTTAAATTTTTTTCGCGGTATCATATTACTTATAATGTAATGTGAAGAACATTGAGGTACGGCTCGCTTGAAACAAGGGTTGTGAGATTGAAGATTTAAATTGTGATGTTCGGCGTTTCCGTTTAATAGGTGGAGATACAGTGAAGTTCTAAAATGCCGTGTTGAGGAATACTGTCCAAAGTTATGGGGTGCCGTAATGTATGGTTGCAAGAATGATAATTAAAAGTTGCTAGCCGGTGAAAACTAGTGCTGTGAGGTATATCGCGGTTTATATAGATGCGTTTTTGGTGACTCTTTTATTGTACTTTCTGATTTTCCGACAAAGAGCGAAGTGTTGCTATGGCTTATTATGTAGCCTTTCGGATATTTGGTATTGGATTTACTGATTTATAGATGTGAAAGTTTATAATAGAACCTTCGTTACTGTTGTTAGTGTTTTTTTTTATCGTTGATATTGTATTTAGGCAACGATGTTTGTCTAGAGTTGGTGACGACGTGAGAGTTGGTAATTAAAATTTAGAGGTTGTTCTTTAAAATTGTGAGATGATTGTCTAAAGACATTTACAGTGGGCTGGTACTGGAAAGTGAATTTTCGCAGGACAATCAAGACGTTTCTTAGTGGCCACGGAGTGGGAAATGGGTGACGGTGGATTAGTAGAATCCTGCTTCGGGAGGTGTAAGGCGAGTTCTAAATGCATTACTCGGACAGGTGCTGTGCCAAGTTTTTTTTTAACGGGTGTCGCTTTTAATTTATTATTTTGGCAAGCCTAACAAAGGAGTAAATAGTGTAATTTCTTACCATTAATAGTTTCTTGTGTGGAGTTAATATATGAGCACACTGTTAGTATTAGTTTTATATACTTTCCTCATATTGTGCTAGGTTTGATTTTTTGCAGAAATTGTCAGTTGTATCCTCTTATCTTTAGTTATTTGAGCTATTTAGGAAATTTTGGAGTAACCTTTGTGAAATATATTTAAAAATGTATTAGATTTATTGGTGTTTTCTCGCTCTCGCATTGGTATGCGCATCCGCGTGATTGATGAAAGTTTATGTGGCATTATCGAGAAAAGTTTGTATGCTAGGGCCTATGCATTGTTGAGTTTTTATGTATTGGGTTGTGTTATATTTGTACGTGTAAGAGTAGAAAACTAAGTAAAGAGGATAAATAGGAGTGAAAACGAATTGATATACTGTAAAGCACTTGCTATGTAGTGGTTTGGTATACAAAATTGAGTAATACAGAATATTGATCTGGATTATTTATTGAATTAAATAAGAAGTTACGTATTTTACGTATTTTTATTTACGAATTTTAATTATTAGTACTTAGTACGTATAGTATTGTTTGATATATATAGTATTGTATGATTATATATATATGTATTTATAGTATGTGGTGTAGTTATATTATATATATATATAGTTATAGTTATGATATATATTTTAGTTTTATAGTTTATAGTTTATATTTGTGGGTTTTTTTAATTATGTTATATTTATTTTTGTATATTAGTAGTATTTATATTATATTTATATTTTATATTTATAGTTTATAGTTTTAATATTATGTTTGGATTATTATTTATATTTATATTTAATAATTTTAAGTTATAATTATTGATTTATGTTTATATTTATATTTATATTTATATTTTATACGTTACTTATTTATATTTAATATTTATCTTTATCATTTTATAGTTTTTTGTTAGTTTTGGTTATAGGTAGTATAATATAGTATATAGTATATATGATAGGTAGTATATTATATTGGTGGTTTAGTATATATATAGATGTAATGTAGTTATGTAATAATATATATGTAGTATTATATGGATATGAGTGTAATATATATTATATATATATATAATAATATAGTATATATATAGTAATTATATAGTATCTAATATATATATATAATATATATATTAAGTATATATAATATATATATCTAGTATTAATATATTATTATATTAGTATGTATATATATATATATATATAGTAATAGTAGTAATACGAAAGTATTATATATATTGTTATATAGTTAATATATGTAATATTTATAGTATATATATTTAATATATATATGTATATTTATATTATATTATATATTATATATATATATGATATATATATATATATTATAAGTATAATATATATATTATATATATATATATATATAAGTATATACTATGTAAAATATAGTGTATATATATATATTATATATGTATATTATGTATATATATATATTATATTGTAGTATAATAATGTATTATATATATATATAGTAATATATATATAATATAATAGTATATATACTATATATTGTATATATATATAATGTATATATATATTGTATATATATATATGTATAGTATATATATGTATATATATATGTATACTGTTAGACCAAAAGTATAGTATTATATAGTTATATATAATATATATAGATGTATATAATAATATATATTATATATAATAATAATATATTATATATATATTATAATATATAAGCTATATAATCTATCATATAGTTATTGATGTGTATGGTATGGTAGTTAGTATGGTTAGGTATTATATATGTATATATTGTATATATAATATGTATAAATATATATTATACTATTTTATATGATTGTATAAGTAGGGTATTAATATATTGTAGTATGGGGTATAGTAGTTGTATGTATGTGGTAGTGTAATAGGTGGTAGGTATAGTTATATGTATATATATGGTAGTAATCGTTTAGGGCATATATATATATATATATATGTAGTAGTATTGGGTTAGGTGATGGGTATAGGGGGGGGGGTAGGTGAGGGTGGGTAGTATTATATGGGTAGTGAGATTATATATGTGACTAGAAGGTGTATTGGTATATGAGGTTGTGTATATATATTAGTATAGTATTGTATGTATGTGGTATAGGTATAGTTTTAGGGTATAGTGATGGTATAGTATATATAAATAGAGGTATATAGGTATGTATATAGGTATAGTATATAGGTATGGGGCTATAGTATATATAGTATATATATGACATATAATAGATATATATAGGTATATATTATATATATAGTGAGGTATATTATATAGGTAGTAAAACACATCAAAATAGGGGTATATATAGTTTGGTGGGTGGTTATAATATATATATATTATATATATATTACTAAGTAGGGTATATAGTATATTTGAGTTCAGCAGTATTATATGATATATTAGTGAGTTTTATTATAGGTGTTGTAGTAGTATATATATATATAGTAGGAGGTATGGGGTAGTCAGGATTAGTCATTTCTCAGTATTTGAGGTATATAGTATTCATTTATATAGTATACACATATATATATATATATATATATATATATATAGTCTATATATAATTAATATAATAGTATATATATATATATATAGTATATATATATATATATAATATATACCAATACATTTGATATAGAATACATATATTATAGTCAGTATAGTAGGTATAATATATATCAGCTATAGATAGGTTATATAGTGATTCATATATATATATATATATACATATACATATATATATACATATATATATATATATATTATATATCATATAACATTTATATGATATATAGTATATATATATATAATATAGTAGTAATATATTAAAAAATTATAGGTTATATGGATAATATATGTATATATTTATTATTTTATATGTATATGGTTTATATTTATATTTATAGGGTTTATAGTTATAGGTTTATAGGGTTTAGTAAATGGGTTGATGGTACTTTATATTTTATAGGTTATATTGTATTAGTTATAGGGTTTTATACTTTAATAGGGGGTGTTATAGGGGGGTTTATAGAGGGGCTTTATATTTTATAGTTTATAAGTATAGTTTATATTTATATTTAATTGATTTTTATATATATATTATATATACGTATATTAGGGTATATATATTATGAATAGGGGTATATAGTTAGTATTATATATATATATAGTATATATATATATAGTAGTAGTATTATATATATATATTAGTATAGGTAGGTTAATATATATATTATATACATTATATGATATTATATATATAGTGATATTTATATTTATATTTATAATTTATAGTTTATATTTATATTTATATGTAGATTTTAATATGTTTATATTTATAGTATACATGATACTCACACATATACATAAGGTAGTGTATATATTATATTTATATTTAAATATAGTAGGGCTACTGTTATAATAATGATTTATTATAGAAGTGTATGTAATATTTTTATATTTTATCAGTATATTTATATTTATATAATATAATATATATATATATTATAGTATATATTAGGTTTATATTATATACTTTATATTTATATATATATATATTATAGTGTATATAGTTTATTTTATAGTATAGTATATATATTTGAGTATATAATAATATATTTATATATACTATTATATATATTGTTGTAGTATATATATATTGTTTGATATATATTATATATAGTATATAGTCGTTATTATATTGATAGGGGGTATATATATTAGTATAGTATTTGTTGAGTGTTGGGAGTAGGGGTGTAGTATATTGTTTGTTAGTGGTTTAAGTAGGTTAGGTGTCAGGTATTTAGTATATTAGTATGTATATAGAGTTAGTATATATAGTTATATATATAGTAGGAAGGTGATTATGATAAGTATAAGGGGATATATATATAGTATATTTGTATATTATATGTATGTATATTATTGTATAGTAGGGGGTGAGTTAGGGGGTGATTATGGTTTGAATTCGGGGTGGTTGCGGTGGAGTTGTGAGGTATATTATGATTGATACGTATATGAGGTTGTGGGTTGTGGTGGTATTTATATGATATAGGGTAGTAATTTTTATATATGATAGTATATATATTATATAGTATGTTAAAATTCAATGTGAGTAGCGTAGGGTATGGGTGATATATATATTATATAATTATATATATGATATATATTAGTTTATAGTGTATATATAGGTAATTTATATACTATAGGCGTATGTATAGTATAGTAGTTATGTAGTATAGGTATATATTATTTATATATATATTATATTTATTATATAATAATATAGTGTAGTTATTATTATAGTATTATATATATAGTAGTAGGGTATATTGGTATAGGGTGAGTATATATATAATGTTTATAGGGTAGGGTATAGGTATATATGTAGTATGAGTGATGCTGATAGGATAGTATGATTATATAATGTAAAGGGGTATATATAGTATATATTTATAGTATATATATATAGTAGGTATATATATTTATAAGTAGTATGTATATAAAGTAATATATATAGTATATATAGGGTTATAATATATATACTATGTTTATATATATATATATATTATTATATAATATAATATATTTTAGGTGATATAGTAGTTAGTGTTTGAGTGAGTTATATATATGTTTGTATAGGGTATATATGGTAATTATATAGTATATAATATAGAGGGTATAATGGGGGTATATAGAGGTAGGGTAGGTTTAGGGGTGTGTATTTGGGTTGTAAGATATCAAATAGGAATTAAAATTAACGTCCTAATATCTCTTGTTAGTTTAATATATTTTATTTTAGGGGGGAGTGAGGTTTGAGGGGTGGGGTGTTGAGTGTATGTGTCTGTGAGCGGGTAATATTAGTTAGGTATCAGGGGTTGTAGTGAGTGGGTGGTGGTGATGATGGTTAGTGTAGGTTTGTATAGTTAATAGGTCTTTATAGGGTGTGGGTTATTTAATAGTGATAGGTATATGTATTATTATATTTATATATATATATAATTTATAAGGTATGTTTTCCTTGAAATTATATGTATAAAATACTAGGTATATATGAAGATATAGATATTAGGTATAGTATATTAGTATAGTATATAGTTATATTATAGTATATATTATTATATATAGTGGTAGTATTATAGGGGGTACATATATATATACTGAGGGTATATATATATTTATAGTAGTATATAGATATATATATATATATATTATATATATATATATATATTTATAGGGTATATAGGTAGTGGTTCTTATGAGGTAGGGCTATGAGTAGTTGTATGAGTTATGATGATTTATTTATATATATAATGTTATAGTCATGAGGGGATATGTATATAGGTAATATTTTATATATGTATATAATTTTATATATATTGATAATAGGTTATATATTGTTAATAGTATATTAGTAGTATATAGGTATACGTTGTTATTTATAGGATATGTTTATGGTAGTAATTTATTGTATATATATGTATTTAATACTTTGTCATAGTGTATATATTATAGGGTTTTATATATATATTTTAGTATAATATATATATAGGCAGAAGTATAGGTATAGTATATATATATGAGTATACTAGAGTTGATAGATAATATTATATAGTATATATAATCATTATAGGCTATATTTATTATCTAAGTATGATATATATAGTATATAGGTATAGTAATATGAGGTACGGCATACATGGAATATATCATATTGTATACTACTTATTTATAGTATAGTATATATATATATATATATATATATATATATTACTTATATTATATATATATATAGTATATATATACTATATATATGGTGCTATATTTATTTATAGTGAGATAGTATATATGTTATAGTATTATGAGTAATAAGTAGTAGATATCTATAGTGATTGTATATATATATATTATATATTTATATATATATATTATAATAGTATTTATATAGTATTTTATATGTGATATTTATACGGTATAGTTTATATATAAATTTATCGCAGATTGTAGGGGATAGTATTTTATATCTATATATATAGTAGGGTTTTAAGAGAGAGTATATATATGGTATATATAGTATTATAGTAGTTTTATATATATATCTATATATAGGTATATTATATATAGATATGATAGAAAAATATATATATATAGTCATTATATATATATATATATTTTATATAAATGTATATAGGTATTATTATATATGGTATAGTAGTATATAGTAGTAGTATATAGTAGTAGTATTATATATATTATATGGTATATATATATATATTTATTTAATATATATATTATGGTATATTATATAATTTATTGTATATATATATATGGGGCCGAGTTATATATAGTATAGTATAGTATATATTTATGTATTATTTATATATTATAGTAACAAAGTTTTTATATATTATCATAGTATATATATACTAGTTTTATCTTAGGGGTAGTAAGTAGGTTTAGTATATAGTATTTATAGGTATGCGGTATATATTGTATATATATATATTATAGGGTATATATATCATAGTTATTGTATATATAGTTGATATAGTATAGATATATATATATTAATCTATAGTATATATATATAGTATATATATATACTTAGTATATAATGAGTATGGATATATATATATAGTTATATATATATATTATATATAATATAATCATTCGTGCTTTCGTTAACTATCATTCAGACATTTAATCAAGAAATTATAATTTTTATATATATATATATATATATATATAGTTATATATATATATAATTATATATATATATATATATTATATATATGATATATTAGTATATATATATATATATATTTATATATACTATATATATATATATATATTTATATATTTATTTATATATATTACTCTTATACTATATTTAAATATATATATACAAATTTTATTATATAAATCTATGTGAAAAAAATAACATATATAATATACTAGTATATTATTAATAGCATTATATATATACAATTTATATATATATAATATTTGAAAATTATTTAATTTGATATCTGTTAATTTGATATTTTTCACTTTGTTTCGAAATAATATCGATTTGAATTGGATAGCTTTTTTCCTTTTTTTTAATATTTAAATTTAATTTTTTAATTTTTTTTAAAATTTTCTATCATATTAATTTAAATATCAATATTATTATTTTTAAATCTAGTTTTTTTTAATTTTTTATTTTTTTTCCATTTTTTTTTAATTCTAACTATCGGAAATTATAATTATAATTTTTTCTTTTTTAATCTTATTTTAAATAATCTAATTTCTTAATTATAATTTTATTTTTTATATTCTTAAAACTTCACTTTCTATATCTTTTAATTATTATTTTTCTATTTTCTTTTTTAACTTCCAAGTTGCAATATCAAGTAATTTATTTTTATTTTTTTTAACAACATATCTGTACTTTTAAAACTAGGTTTTAATTATTCCTCGTATTATTTAACTAATTGGATAGTATTAATATTTATATAACTCCTATTTTATTCTTTATTATTTATCTTATTTACGTTATTAAAGAATTATCAAATCTTGTCTACGTCCATATTATATTTAGCTATTATTTTATCAATTATTTCGTTTAATTTTTGTCCGTTTAATTTGTTTTTCTTTGTTTTTTTTCTTTTCTATATATTGTCAGTTTTACTTAATTAATTTTTGTCTAATTTATTTTTCTTCACTTACTTTTTCCACCCACTTCCTTACATCTTAATATTAATAATAAATCTTTTTAATATCAACCTCAACTAGACTCCTCATGCCAATTAGTATAAGTTTCTTCAAACACTTTCTCTACTTTATTAAATTTTTTTTTTTTAAATCGATTTTACATAAACTATTTTTTTATTATAAATTTTCTAAATTATTTTATCTTCTTTTCTATATAATCTTTTAAAACTCCTAAATATATCTCTTATCATCTCTTTTAATACGCATAACTTTAATTATCAATCTTCTTTAATCTTTCTCTTTCATCTACTACCCATTATCTTTTTTTTTCTCTTCCTAACTTCTCTAAATTATCATATTTCACGTTGTCCTCTTTAATATCTAACTACTTCTCATGATACTGTTACTTTCAACATCCAAATTATAATTTTTTTCTATTTATTAATTTCATTTTACACCACACTTCTTTGCTGACTCAATCTATATACTTTATCTTCATTTATTTTATTAATTCCAAATATTCATTATTACACAGTATCTTTAAAATGTCAATATTTTTTTTTTCTCCCACGCAAAAAACATTTTCTTCCCTCTCTCAACCAATTCTTTAACAATAACTTTAATCTCAACTCCTTCTCTTTATACAAACCCAAACCAACTTTTATATATAAACAAAAAGCTCACAGCTTTCAGTCATATTAATTTTTTTCAATCATCTCCACCATTCCATAATTACTTTCTCTTTCGACTTTAATTCTATCTAATTTTTGTTCATTTTCTCATATTCTGTTTCTAATTACTCTTTTTTATTAATTATTTTTTTTACTCATATTACTCTTCGTTGTCATTTTTCTCTTAACTTTTCAATTTAATTATTCTACATTCGAATTCAGTTTCACTAAAAAAAAACCTTCCATGATTCTTTTTTCTTCTACTTATAAATATTTCATTCTCTTTCCAAAATAATTCTAATAACTTTAAATCTTCCTTTCCTCCCTCTTATCTTCTCTTTTACTTTGATATTTGTATCTACTGCCCTATTTTAGAAAATAATAATTTTGTTCGTCCTCTTTTGCCCTTGTTATTCGACCTTCACTATTCCTTTCTTTAACTCCACGGCTCCTTCTCCTTCTCAATTTTTTGATTTTGTCCTTTAATTACATAATATTATATTTTTTATAATAATTCTTTATTTTAAGTGTTTTTATGAATTTAAAACTCTAAAATACTTTTTTTTTCTTTACTTATTATTTTCTTTACCAATAAACTATTACTATTTAATATATTTTAAATTTTTAATGATATAAGAATGTCTTTATTATTTTTTTAAATCATTATATTTCTTAAAAATTTTAAATATTTTTTCCATTAAATTTTATATTTTTCTTAAAATTTTTATTTATTTCTAATTCCAACTTTACATTTTTTATTAAATTAATTTTGTGAAAACAACAATTTTTTTATTATTATTATTATTAAAATGAAAGGTAACTTACTGTCAAATACAAATAGGTTCCATTAAAATCTCGTTCCCAATGCACTGGTCGGAGAGGCCTTTAACAAAGCATCCGCCAAGATCCAAAAGCTAACTCGAATGTCATAGATACACTATGCGGATGTTGATATTCGTGGCATCACTAATACAAACGGAATTTGAGATATTCTTTCGATCGAGTTGCAGTTCAATGAGCTAATGAAGAATCGGTCTAATTTACAAACTGTAATTTACAAACATGCATAAAAAGTTCCTTTTATTACAATGAACGTTGGTATAGTGTTACGTCACACCCACAATAATATAAATAATTTTATAATCTTATGCCAATTCTTCAAGATACTGCGACACTAAAATCTAAATAATGAATTTGGGGAAACAAATGCAAATTGAAACCAACTCCACCTACTTCTCCTCCTGTTTTAAACATGTGATGACTGATGGGTAAGGAACAATCGAATAAAAAAAATTGATAATATATCGCGAGAATAAATTTTCATGAATTATTTTGTAATTAATAATGAAACTTCTTTAGTTAAAATTTAAAATTAGTATCGATAAAAAGATGTCATTGTTTCATGAAAATGTGGTAAATGTTTCTGTAGTTTTTGTGTATTAAAAAATATTCACAATTTTTAGCATGTATAACAACATTTTGGGAGTACCTTCATGCAATGCTCCTTTAAAAATAATCGAGATATATATATATATATATATATATATATATTATATATATATTATATATATATATATATATATATATTAATATATTAAATATTATAATATATATATATTATATTATATATATATATATATATATATATTTTATATTATATATAAATATATATATATATATATATATATATATTAATATATATTATATTATATATATTAATAATATAATTAATTATTATATATATTAATTATAATTATATATATAATATGTTACTTACGTTATTTATATGTTAATATATATGGAGTATAAAAATGAGTGTATTTTATTAATAATAAATATATTTTTTTTATTATGATCCACTCAGAATAAAATTAAAATAATTATATAGTATTATTACCTATTTATTAAATATATTATTTCAGTATATCATTAAAAATATTGGCATTTTAAAATAAGTATGCTAAAATATAAATTGATGATAGGCCTTAAATAAACTTAGAATGTTTAAATTATATTACCGATCTCGAAGTATCATTTTTTGGATAGTATACATTTAAATGGCCTTTCTTATATAAGATTTTTATATATTTTATTTTTTTATATTTTATTTACAAGAAATCTCTTGCGTTCAGCAAATCCTTCCCATTCCAGAACGCGGAACAACTTATTCTCCCGGACTTCCGATATACTATTGAGATATAACAATGCAAATTCCTAACTATCTATATAGTAAAAAAAAATTTCTTGAAAAATGCAAACCACACTCTGACGACAATAATTCAATGAGTCATAAAAAGAATAAGTTTTTTACGAGTAATTGCAATATATAAACTTTAAAATATACTGAAATGAAATTTAAAATTTTGATTGACTGATTTACTGAGAATCATTACTATAAGATCTAAGGATGGTGGTAATAGATCCCCCTTATCAGGAGTATAGTCATTAAGTATTAACGCATAAACACTGAAATTATTATAAATTTATTATCTGTATTATGTTGAACCGTGAGATGTAATTTGTGGTAATCATTTATTTATTTCCTTATTAACAATACGTTAACTGGTACTAACAATCATTCACTACTTCAAGATAGAATATAATCGATCCCGGAGCTTCTTAAAGGGGCTTAACTTATATCCGTCCTCTATATCTACATCACCAGACCCTTACTTGTTAAATCAGTTAAATTATGTAAAGTCAAATTCTATATATCCCTTACTCGAGTTATGTGCTAGCTCTCATAATACTAACTGTACCTCGAAGTCCCTCCTAATTTCAAGTATTACCAGTAAAGGGAAAATTAAATAAGTATATTATGCTAATAGCTCAATTTAGCTATATACTTGTTATATTTCCTTCTACAATGATATATTCATTAGATCTAGATTACCTTTAGGCACAAACTTATTATTTCTTTTTTATTCTCTATTAAATAAGAATGAAAACATGACGACTCTATGTACTGTTATTACTCTTTTAATTTTGAGAGTTTTGTATTGCTCTCATTAATAATTCGTAGAGATTATCTTTCTTAAAAGATTACATCAGTATCCGAGTGTGAGAAGAGTTTCTGTAACTAACCCCAGAAATGAGCCCCTCACTCATCGCCAATTCCTGTTGCAAAATTACAAAACAAATATCATAATCGGAGCTAACTCTCGTGCCACCACCTCTTCTCAACAGTGTCTCACTAATCGCTGTCGACAAGGTTAAAGCCCATGTATGAGAGTATATACATGAATCGTGAAAGAGAGTCTTTCACAGATTGGTAATAGAAAACCAATATATGACAGTAAATAACTCTTAAACAAAACATCTAAAATACATTACTAAAATATATTTATTTACGAAATATGAAAGAAACCTTCTATAAACCAAAAAATTATTGAGATCCCATATATCTAAACACAATATTAATTTTGGATATTAATGAGCAAAGTTATTGTAGAAATTGAAAAGTGCAAATATTTATGAGTGGCAATTTAAAATATAGAAGAATTGTCTGAAAATAACTAGAATAATATGAATTAATGATTAATCTATATTATATAAGTGGTACCCTAGTATAAAGTTTAAATCTTTTTATTATATATTTAATATATAATTATGAAAACTAAACACATTCATTTGAGATTTACAAATATTTATGATTATTATTTTTTAGTGAGAAGCAAACTACTATGAAGTAATATTATAGCTTAGCTCTTTCTTATAAGATATTTGGATAGGTACATCTAAATAATTTTCGTTTAAAAATTATATTTAATATTATTATAATATAAATTACAGATTATCAATCTTTAAGATTTAATAAATATTAACACTGAAAAATATAATATTTATCAAAATCAATTATTAACAATATAATTTTAATTAATAATGATTAATAATAATACAAAGATGTTATTATATTTATATAAAGGGATTAGAAAATCAAGACAAATTATTATTTTAGATACTACTTAATATAATTAATCATATATATTATATATATATAACTTTATATATATATATATATAATATTATATATATATATATATAAATCTATACTTCTTATTTTATTTTATTATATAGTATATTAATATATTTATATATATATATTATATATACTTATATAACTTATATTATATATATTAATAATTATATAACTGTGTATGATACTAACTATATATAATAATACTTATAACTTATATATATTATATATTTATATAATATATTATATATAAATATATATATATATATATATATATATAATACCTTACTTATATAACTTAACTTAACTTATATACATATATATACTTATAACTACTTTTAATTCAAAATGATATATTCACATTATCATCATACCACAGATATTATAAATTTTGAATTATCTTGCTTGATTTATGATAGTGAGGTTGGAAGATTTTTTTTTTGATTTCTTTATTTATTATATTATTAAAAGTAAAAAATATCAAGTAGTAAATAATTAGGCAATACGGTAAAAAAAAATCAATTTAGATTATAAAAACACAGGGGCTCGCAATCATGTAATTTTTTTGAGCCTAACTTTTGCGTAATATCTTTATTTCGCGCCATACTGCCTAAGAGGAAAAAAAATAATATTACAATAGAAAAGATTTTTTGTGTGAATTGATCTGTTTATATTTTGGATGTATTTGAGAGTTAAAGATGTCGGTAAGTATTCATTTCATTCTAACATCTTACTATTTAAATATATAATTTAAAATTTATGTTCACACTTATGCCAAGATTTACTCGAGCGCCTGCCTTTCAGAGAAGTTTAACATGACAGACAGGTGCTAGTCGAGCGCATGAAATTACTAAGGCGAAAACACTATATAAAGCTTGAGCGGATACTTATAGCATAGCCAATAATTACTTCACTGTAGTGTGGAACAAAAATATAAAAAGTGCATTTCTAGGAGTCTACTCAAAATATATGGCGTTCATTTTAGTTTATTCTTTAACTTTATAAAAGAAAATACATGACAAATATATTAATATATATTTTATTCCTGCTATATCTGGTCTATAGTTATATATACCAATTGTGGACTATTTCCATGGTTCCAAATATTCACTCTAAATTTTCAACCCATTAAGTTTAATTGAAAGGAAAGGTTTCATTCTATTTAATTAATTAATATAGTGTTGAAAATGTTACTATAATAAAATATATAAATATTGAGATTAATTAAAATACAAATATTTATTTAATTGAATTTTTGATATAAATTTATTTGAATTAAAAAAATATAGGTAATAAATATCGTAAATAATATGGAGTAAAATAGGCTTTATGCAACTATTACTTGAGTGCTATGTGAGACAGTTTATTATTTTATTTGGTTCATCATTAAACTCCGAATAGTACCACAATATGCTATGTGCACACTTATAAAAAGCTGAGTAAAGTCAGACTAAATGGAATATAAATTAAACTATGTTTCTACGACTCTCTCACACGCCAAAGCAAATATTACTCATCAGGGAGAGGAATGACACATTAAAAAAATATTATTATTAATTTTGACTAGAGCTAATGAATATTGGACATCAGACTACTAGTTGGGATGCTTTTCTTGAATATTATGTTGTCCTAAGTCATAAGCAATAAAATGGTTGATGGATTTGATGACTTAAAAATTCGACCGACATTTTATGAGAAATATTGCTGCTAAAGCAATTATCGGACCGAGCTCTGTAAGGTCAACTCTCATCGAAAACATTTGTAAGGATTTCCTTCAAGTACGAGTCAATATGATATACGTTTGAAACGATTTGCTACAGAGATATAAAAGTTATTAACACATTATTTAAAATATAGGCTGGAGTTGATTATTTATAATGGAAACGATGGATCAATGTTTTTTGAAATTTAAAAGCCTATCTGAAATAAGAAGTTTTTGGTGGTTTGAGAGTCACCTGAGACGGTGAAGGGTTACAGAAGGGGGTGGGAATCCTATCATACGTTACGTCCCCGGTAAAGGTATATACCTAGAGAAAACCCCGACTTACTGTACATGTACTTGTTTTGAGTTTATACCCGTTAGTGAGGTAATCCTTTAGCTAATAAAAAATAAATCAATATTTGGCACACTTTGCGTAGCTCTCTCGAGTTATATACGATGCATCTTCTTTCAGTATTATCTCAAATAAACCGTAATTATTTACACAACATTTTATAACAAATTATTTAAATTTTATAAATAAAGCGTTATTTTATTTTATTTATATTTTTTATTTTAATGGGTAAAATTCTCTGATTAATAAGATTTAGTAAGATGATATCTTTCAGATTTTCGATAGGTACGCTGTTTACCAACTTTTTTGAAATATCGGTGGTCAGTTAAGCCGGTGGTCCTAGTCATATAGTCTAGCTGATTACGAGGGAGATGATCGACTATTGTATTTTTTGAAGTATTAATAAGGAATTGAGTTTTATTATACATGTTTATTATATTATAGTATATATAGTTTAAATATAGTATTTTTTTTATTTATACGCTGTATAGTGGCTCTGGCGTTCGGTGCTGCATAGCCGCATGCTCGGACTTAATTGATAGCACATACCATTATTTATATTAATTAATTGATTACCGTATATATATTCGTAGTAAATAGAAATAATTAAGTAAATCTTCGTAAATAGTAATGTTCAATTTTTAAGCCGTGAACTTGCACTGACTCATCGATGCTGTTCCGTTCCGCTTTCGAGCCTCATCACGCTGTTGGACACCATAAGACGCACCTGCAGAGTAAGTATCAGCTGTGAGTAACACTAGTCATCACGAGTGTGTTCGTTCTGTAGTCATAATCCGTGCTAACTCGTAATATCTCGTACTTCAATTCCTCTATGTAAGATTTTGTTATAATTTAATTATTATATTATAATTATTATTATTATTTTTGAGTTAAGTTGTCTAATATAGCACCTGACTCTTATCATGTTAATATTCGAGTGAGAACTCGTATCATCATTCTTATCAGTTAAATTTATAATATATTTATTAATATTTTATTGGAATTCAGTATTTGGAAAAATATATACATGATTCCGTTATTAATTAAATTTATTTATTTATATTATTTATATTTAGTTATGTATTATGTTTTGATGTGGTGCATCTTATTTCGCCTGTCAGCGTCAATGCCAATTGGCTTCACGAGAGAAAAACTCCATTATTTGTAAGTGGTGGGTGGTGCTTGGGCCGACGGAGGGGTAGACAATTGCAGAGGAGATAGCGAAAGTCCCTTTGTTTAAATTATTTCCAGAGATCTGGATAAATGGTAGAGAGAGGAGGATACATATTAGAAAATAATAAGATGACAAATAAATAAAAACCCTCTCGTTAGAGAGCTTGACTTCCGTGCATGGATGTTCATATACGTCCCCGTAGGGTTTCTACTCTCGAGTGTTGATACCCTCGTCACCGCTGGACTAGAGAGCCAGATTCTCCTGAGAATGTGACATGATTTGCATGCCTCTTAAACAATCTCTCTGAGCGCCTAGTTATATTTTTTTGGTGATATAGTGAGATTCAGAATTGTGAAATATACTTCTCTTCAGTGAGAAAAGTAAAGTGATATATGATAATAAATAAAGGGGTCTTAAATTTTGAGGTGAGAGTTGGCTCCGAGAGGGTCTACAAACTAGCTCCAGTGTGCTAGACTAGTGAGCTAGCACTGGCTCATAGTTGAAGCTATAACCGGATCATGTTTGTGATGGATATAGTGTATTATCTATATTACTATTCTGATATAACCAATTTTTTCAATCATTGACTATGTGAGAGTTTCCGTTGATATACATTAGTCTGTTAACGGACTCTTAGCTTCTTGCTAGAGTTGTCTATAGATAGCGCTTCAGTAAGAGTTATCTAGGTATGGCACAGCTATTTTAAGTTACGGATTTAGAGGTGTGTGAGGAGTATTGTTATCTAAGGAATAAATCACTTCAAAACACATACTACAATACTCGAGGAGGGTTCGATACTTGTGAGAGACATAGATATTAGATATGAGAAGTTCATAATTTCGCGTGACGAGTGCAACGATTAAAAGACACTTAAAGAGTGATACTATAGCTGAGTATGAAATCGCAAATTGATAGGGTATAGAATAATAATAGAAGAATAGAATAAAATTAGAATTCACAAAAGGTATCACTGCAACCTTAGAAGGAGTATATATGACTAGATTGAATAGCCCGCACCGGTGCTGTCCGTACACTGTGGATGAGAGTTTGTACAATAGATTACCTCAATTTCGCAGTGTGACTGTCACGAAATTTTCAAAAAAGTGATTCCTCATTATATGATAATGAGAATAAAACAAAATAATTTTGATTGTCTTTTCTACTAAAAAAAGAATCAAAAAGAGGGTGCCTCTGGAGTAATAGATTTTTAAAATGAATATATTTTATTTTGGTGTAATTTAATTTCGAGTCAATTGTAATTGTATAGAGATTTATCATATGATTACACCACGTAAATTTACAGAGAGTCACAACACGAAATTAAAATTAGTAAACACTATTAATTGTTATTCTTTAATGGTGTGTGTGGTAATATGTATATACTATTTTTTTTAAGTGATTCTAATGTGTGTAAATTCAAGTTTTTCATATTTTCTAATATACCCTAGCTCTAGGTTCTCCCAAGATCTTCAAAAAAATAGGCACTAAATAAGTCATATGACTAACTGCATGGCAAAATTGAACACCGGTACAACAAAGAGTAGTTCGGCGTACACCACATAATACGTCAACAATCACAGGGCGTAGGCAGGGGGGCACTTTGGCCCAACCCTAACAATCTTTCGGCGATAATAAAAAACTCGTACGAAAGCTTTATGATTGTTAGTCCTAGATTCGATACGCTTATTTTGATCAAGGTTATTATGTGTAAGTTACTAAAATTACTGTAGAAATATGAATATGTATTGACAATCTAACTCAGATATATGATATTGACACGAAGGATGTACAAAGTTAATTTAATTGCTTTAACATATTTTTAAACCACTCTAACAATTATTTATTGTACTAGTTTGTTTTTTAACACTATATCTCAATAATAATTCGATGGTAACTTTTCACGATAATATTCTCATATTAAGAGCTCGCACGAGTTCAATACATAGCTCGTGTATGCTTTTCTGATCTCAGCTTAGCCTTTCTAGCTCCAAATTATCAGATTATTGACTCTCGTATGTGAGAACTCCTTCTGTATGTCGATACTTAATTGATGTATTTTTGAGCGGCTGTAGTTATGTAGACTCATAAAATATGAGGTCAAAATTTTTTTTTACTATAAAAATTGTCTATGTTTTAATACATACCTAATATAAATTATAAGTAAATATAATTTGCACTTATAGTCTTTTCTGTATTACCAAAATATACCTAATACCCTCTTAGTATCCGAATCATGAATCTTTAATTGATCTATTGATCTATTGATTATTATTAATATTGTTATTAAGGTATACAAATTTTATTTTAACTAATAAATTTGAGTTACATAGTTATTATATTAACTATACCCTATATATATATAGATAAGCTGCCCCCCAGTATTTAATATATCATGATATAAATTGTCATATATATCACCTCCAAGCCACCCCTTCTGCCAACCCCTCACCCCCCACTCGATCAGAATTGGAAATTCTTGCATTTTACCCATTTGATGGTGTTACCTATTAGATGCTACTTGAGAATCTATTGATTCAGTCAAATTTTTACTACTAATATGTTGTGTACAATAGTATTTTTAACATATAACACTCATTAAATATCAAGTTATATAAACTCCACACAAAATTCTAATAATACGCTCTCTCACCTATACATTTCTCAGACATTTTTCTTCTAAATTCTTATGAACTCTCCTCCTTCTGGAGTTAGGAACCATTCCAGCCATCACATTGAGTAAATATAAATACAATAGTCAACATTTTCGAGTTATCATCTTTTGGATATATAAAAAAAAATCAATAGAAAATAATATTTACAATAACATCATTCGTAAAAGATTTTATATTATTAATAATAAAGGAATAGAGAAAGCCTTGTCTTCCAGTATTAATAAAATCAGTTTATTTTTTCATTTAAAAGTTCTTCTTATAATCCGTTAGGACCATCATCCTCTGACGCTTGTTGGATATAATAAATATTTATCGAGTCTACGCTTATATTTCATGAATGAAGAAGCGCGCTTATTCAGTACATGCGTCTCACTCCTTAAACCCCACATTAAGAGTTAAAACATTGATAATCGGTCTACTCAAACTCTCCCAGACAAATATTCGATGCACTAGTGAAAGAGTACCTAGAGACTTATAATTAAGTCTATACCTTATATAAGTTACGAACTAACCTATATTATCCACGCACTATACCGAATTATATTCGCTTAGCAGTTTATCCGATATCTAAACTCTATTAAAGTCGGTTGGGAATATTATTAGTATATCAACCACGTGAAAAAATACTATTAGTAAAAACCACTGGTTAAAAAGATTGATCAACAAATAACATTATTTGAGGTTAGAATATATATATATAATTTAATTATAATTAAACTTAGTGAATTATACAACGAGTATCTCTAATGTAATATAATAGTTTCACATCTAATAAAGCTAACATTGAGCGTTAACTAATAGAACTAAGAAAAATAATGTTAATCAAAGTATAACAATAACGCTAATACACATACTTTAACAACATAGATATAATATCATGTTAACATATATAACTAAAGTTTCCAATAATCTAAATACAAAGTTAAAGTAACATAACTAATAAAGAACCTTTATTATAATATAAAAGCTATATCTATCTACCTAGATATTATAATGTTAATATCTTTATACTCAATGACACAGTACATTTAGCAAAAATTTATCACAATAATTAAGGTACTAAAATCATATTAGGCTAGCGGAATTATTTTACACACTGTAATAAGTCACTGATGTAGTCTTAACAGGATATTAGACAAGCTAAGGTTCCTCCGATTGAGAGTATACAGCTAGAGCTTAGTGCGGGTCTCTGTAACATGATAACTCGATGGCATGAGAGTGAGAACTGATATATCCTGTAGAAGGAATAACTTAAACTCTTGTGAGCTACATATCATTTGAGCCGTGTTAGCCATATCGAGATAAAGGAACTTCTGTTTTAGTGACTGGCTATACTACACAAAGTTGCACTCACTCAGCTGAATTCTGTAAGATAACATAAGGTAGAATAGTTAGAGGCTAATCTATACATTCAATAAAACGATAAACATAAATGGTGAAAAATCATAGTTATAACGAGCAAAGTCTCTCTAGAACATAAAAGAATCGTGTATTTGATTTATGACATTAACGAGCTGTAAGCGTTCGTAAGATTTGTAACCAATCAAATTGAAGTAATAAATCTATATAACTGTAGATATCTATTTAATTGACATGTAACCAGATGATACAAAAGAAAACTAGTTCATAATTACACAAACGATTTTACAATTAACAGAGAAATATTAGATAAACGCAAAATATCATTCATCGACTGGAGACTTCTGGAGATGTACAACTTAAGGAAATATTAATTATATCACCATATCGACTCTCCATATATATATAAGTCTGAGCACTAGATGTTTAGTAAAACAAGAGAAGTGATAAAATAACCATAATTGAGGAGTTAATATTTTAAATGAACGCGATACAAAGATAACTATTATCGGTTAAGAGTTAAATAGTATACATTAAGAGGTAAACAGGGTCAGCACAGGTCTAATCTGCGAGAGAGGAATACTGTGAGCAAACATAGAAAAACTGTAATTATCAAAAATATATAACTGTATTGTAATAGAAAGTATAAAATATTATAACAAATATACCATTTAGAGTTCCATTGTCGTTTATAATCCCAGTGTGAATGCCGGAAACAACTTGTACCGATCACTACATCACCTGTTACAATGGGCATAACCCACAGGAGGAGACCTCTTTTCCCAAACATCTTGTTACACCATCTTTTTAATACCTTCCCGCAAATGGCCTTAATACTTCTATACCTCACAATAACACATTACTTCTTACACCACACACAACAAATCAACCAGCAAGACGTGAAACGGCAATCCTGAGCAAGTTAGCTCAAGAAAGCGTAACTTACGGAGGGAAGTACAACAAGTTTCATTTTTTATATTTAACATTACCTACTATACTCCTTTCAATATTTCAGAAAAGCTAAATGCGAAATATATGTCAAAAATTATTCTTATTATAACATAAAAATTTCAATTAAAAGTCTGGCCAAGATGTAATATTTAGCAAAATATCATCATAAAGCTTTGAAAAAAGAATTACTAGAATCAAATTAGGAACACTCTTCCACAAGAATTTGTGGAGAGAATATGTGTTTTTCCTATGAGTAGTTCTTCTCTATGAAGGTATCTTTACTCTCTTTTTTATGTGAGAAGAGATTATAAATACAAAAATTTTTATTTTTTGTGAGATTTTTAGTTCATCTGTGATTATTTCCTATGTGTTGTATTCTCTCTTAGCATGTGAGATTTTTCGTGATTTCGCAGACGTCCACGCACAATCACATCAATTTTCATCTCTTCTCATTTACAATAAAGACAAATACAATTTTTCTTACCATCGTTCTTTGGGTTAATTATATTGAAGATAGGGTCATTTAGTAGGTTTTTTTTATGTGATTTATTGAATTTTTGTTTCCATTCTATAATAAATCAAAATGGACTGAGGTTAACAAGGATTAGGATTAATCGTGGGTAATTACAGTCTCTCCACGATGATGTTGTGTTCTGGAGGTGCTGAGAAAAATTAAATCAATTAGATAAACTTAAACAACCAACTTTTTTAACAAATAATGTGAAAAAAGTTGTAATTTATTTTTGAAGCGATATTATAGTTCATCTACTCTTAACAAATCGATATATGAATACACTTAATATCAAGTGTAAATGCGACTGTCTAAATATAAAAAGGCCCTCGGTTTCTCTTTCTTTCCCAAGCCAAGACAATATAGGGCGGTGTTATTTATTTCTTTCCGACTTCATCCTCGCCACCTCGTGAGGGAAAAACACACATTAAATAAAAAAACAAACGTTAGTTCTGGGAAGGATCACTTGAAAAAATTATACAGGAACGCAGGTATGTACCCAGCAGTTAAAGAGTGTTTACGTTGGACAGAGTGTTTACCAATGCACTTAAAATTTGGGGTATATTTTAATTATTTGATGAGATCTAACATTAAATCAGAAATAAGAAAAAAACAAACACAGTTCTCTTTGAGTGAATCTATTATAGTGATACTACCTCTTTGCACTTGTTGATACATTATTTCGCTAGACAGGAAATTTTTCTGGAACCAGTAGAGGTTAGCCATATATCCCTATAAGATGACACACAACTCTATATTATTCCTTCTTATTCCTCATTCTCCTATTGTCTCTACTTTTCTGGGAATTTGAATGTTGATAATCACTTTAAATAATTTTCTGTTCTTCTGAACACAATTAGTAATTTATAACGTCATCCTCTTCTTAACTGGAATAAAGGTGAATTTGGAATACCAGTTATATATATAGTAAATTCGAGATAGTTTATATATATATATTATATATATATATATATTATATATATATATATATAATATATATATATATATATATATATATATATATATATATTATATATATATATATATATAATAAAGGCGAACACAAAAAATAAAAAATCATGATTTTTGGGAGAAAAAATCAAGTGAAAAAATCATTTGATTTATATCAATTGAATTTTTCCATGCCATTCCTGATTTTTTCGAAAAAAAAAATAAAAAAAATCTCCAACCTTGCAACCAGCAGATATCAAATTTAATCTGTTGGATGATTCATTTGTAAGTAGTAGTAGTAGTAGTAGTAGTAGTAGTAGTAAGTAGTAGTAGTATCAAAAAATTTTGACATCCCTTAAAATATAACAGGCATCATTATAATATTGTAAATTTTGTAATTATAATATTTTATATTATAATAATATTAAATATAATTTTTATATAATATTTAATTATAATATTTTATATATAATATTTTATATTATAATATTTCATAAAATATTTTATAATATTTTATATCATGATATAGGATTATAATATTTTATCACAAAA
>JABUQX010072994.1:35000-37500 GCA_015478945.1 Trachelipus rathkii
GCATGTAAATAAAAAATCTATCGCCTAGCTTTAACACTTTTATTTTCAAGTTGCAATTACTAACCATTTCACATATGATACAGACACATGGAAAACAGCATTTTATCCCAAAGGTAATAAGGAATTTTTCGCTAAATAGTCTTCCATTGCGGCGGGTTCAAGTTTAAAAGTTACGGTCATCTTTGAATCTGTGTGTATATAAATTAAAAAATCTATCGCTAGCTTTACAGTTTTATTTCAAGTTAAAATTATTACCATTTCCCATATGATACAGATACATAGAAAAGGTCATTTTATTCCCAAGATAATAAGAAATTTTTCCCTAAATAGTCTTCCATTGCGGTGGGTTCAAGTTTAAAAGTTACGTTCATTTTGGTATCTTTGTATATAAATTAAAAAATCTATCGTTAGCTTTACACTTTTATTTAAAGTTGAAATTACTACCATTTCCCATATGATACAGATACATAGAAAACGTCATTTTATTTCAAATTTAATAAGGAATTTTTCCCTAAATAGTCTTCGGCGGGTTCAAGTTTAAAAGTTACGAACATTTTTGAATCTTTGTATATAAATTAAAAAATCTATCGCTAGCTTGACACTTTTATTTCAAAATGCAATTACTAACATTTCACATATGATACAGACACATGGAAAACGGCATTTTATTTTAAATGTAATATGGAATTTTTCCCTAAATAGTCTTCCATTGCGGCGGGTTTAAGTTTAAAAGTTACGGTCATCTTTGTATATGTGCATGTAAATTAAAAATTCTATCGCTAGCTTTACACTTTTATTTCAAGTTGCAATTACTCCCATTTCTCATATGATACAAACACAAAGAAAACGGCATTTTATTTCAAAGGTAATAAGGAATTTTTTGCTAAATAGTCTTAAATTGCGGCGGGTTCAAGTTTAAAAGTTACGGTCAATCTTTGTATCTGTGTGTATATAAATTAAAAAATCTATCGCTAGCTTTACACTTTTATTTCAAATTAAAATTATTACCATTTCCCATAGGATGGAAAGTCAGGAAAAAAAATCATTTTATTCCAAAGGTAATAATGAAGAAATTTTCTTTTAATAATCTTCCATTGAGGCGGGTCCAAGTTTAAAAGTTACCTTAATTTTCGTATCTTTGTATATAAATTCAAAAATCTATCGCTTGCTTTACACTTTTATTTCAAGTTGCAATTACTACCATTTTCCATATGATACAGATACATTAAAAACGTCTTTTTCTTCCAAAGATGTTAAGAAATATTTCCCTAAATAGTTTTCCATTGTGGCGGATCCAAGTTTAAAAGTTACTGTCAACTTTGTATTAGTGCATGTAAATTGTAAAATCTATCGCTAGCTTTACACTTTTATTTCAAGTTGAATTTACTACCATTTTCCATATGATCCAGATACATGGAAAATGTCATTTTCTTCAAAAGATATTATAAAATTTTTCCCTAAATAGTCTTCCATTGCGGCGGGTTCAAGTTTAAAAGTTACGGTCATTTTTGTATCTGTGTATATATGTAAATTAAAAATCTATCGTTTGGCAGTAACTTTTAAACTTAAACCCGCCGCAATGTAAGACTTTTTAGAAAAATTTCCCTTTTACCTTTGAAACAAATTGCCGTTTTCCATGTGTCTGTATCATATGTGAATTGGAAGTAATTGCAACTTGAAAGTAAAAAGTGTAAAGCTAGCGATAGATTTTTTAATTTACATGCACAGATACAAAGATGACCGTAACTTTTAAACTTGAACCCGCCGCAATGGAAGACTATTTAGGGAAAAATTCCTTATTACCTTTGGAATAAAATGCCGTTTTTCATGTGTCTGTATCATATGTGAAATGGTAGTAATTGCAACTTGAAATAAAAGTGTAAAGCTAGCGATAGATTTTTTAATTTATATACACACAGATTCAAAAATGACCGTAACTTTTAAACTTGAACCCGCCGCAATGGAAGACTATTTAGGGAAAAATTTTATAATATCTTTTGAAGAAAATGACATTTTCCATGTATCTGGATCATATGGAAAATGGTAGTAAATTCAACTTGAAATAAAAGTGTAAAGCTAGCGATACATTTTTTAATTTATATACAAAGATTCAAAAATGTCCGTAACTTTTAAACTTGAACCCGCCGCAATGGAAGACTAATTAGGGAAAAATTCCTTATTAAATTTGAAATAAAATGACGTTTTCCATGTATCTGTATCATATGTTAAATGGTAATAATTGCAACTTGAAATAAAAGTGTAAAGCTAGCGATAGATTTTTTTATTTATATTCAAAGATACAAAATTGACCGTAACTTTTAAACTTGAACCCGCCGCAATGGAAGACTATTTAGGAAAAAATTTCTTATTACCTTTGGAATAAAATGATTTTTTTCCATGCATCTGTATCGTATGGGAAATGGTAATAATTTTAATTTGAAATAAATGTGTAAAGCTAGCGATAGATTTTTTAATTTATATACACACAGATACAAAGATG
>JABUQX010072995.1:15000-20000 GCA_015478945.1 Trachelipus rathkii
TAGTTTTGTCACCATTATGTGTTACAGACACTTCTGTTGGATACAATATATTGATTGGATAATGAGCTATATTGCCATCACCCTTTTTTAGCATCACAGTGCGTACACAGTTGTCAGCACCATATATTAGCTTTATAACTCTACCCAACTGCCAATATGGGCGAGTTTTGGTGGCGCTTTTTATTAATACCACATCACCCACCTTAATGCGGTTAACCCAATCGTTTTGATATAAATCATAACTATACTCACGTAAACTTAAAAGATATGTTTCATACCAAATGGTGCGAAAGTGTTCAAATTTTTGCTGCAGAAATAGCAAATGATCATTTAGCTGTTTATGTGAAGCAGGTTCTCCTTCCCACAAAGGGTCATCCGGATCCTCATCTGTTTTCACTGTTAGTGAAGCACTTCCATGTAGTTTCAAAAATGAATTTGGAGTCAGAGGTACTAGATCCAGAGAGGACTCCACATAGGTCAGAGGCCTGTTGTTTATTGAATTTTGAATGCTGGAAAGTAAAGAAATCATATCAAAATAATTTAATTTAGAACGACCTACTGTTTTGTAGATGCAATTCTTCAGGATACGAAGCATTCTCTCCCATGCAGAACCCATCCATGGTGCGTACAGAGGCAGTCTTACATGTTTAATGTTGTTGATTCTCATATGCTCCTGAAATTCATCTGAAATTAAAGAATTTTCTATAGCATTACCACCGAGAGCAAAAGTTCTGGCATTGTCAGAATACAAAAAATCTACAATTCCATAAATGTTTGTGAAACGCATGAAAGATGATAAAAATGATTGAGTGGACATATCGGGTAATAGGTCTAAATGAACTGCACGTATATTCAAACAAGTATAAATTAATATATACATTTTCTTTTCTACAGAGCCATCTTTTATCCAAAAATGAGAGGTGAAATCAACTCCAGTATGCTTAAATGGTCTGAAAAAGTCCATTTGAGCTTGTGTGTAATTTGTAAATTTAGGATAATTGAAAGTGAAAGAATTATATTTTTTGCAAATAAGACAAGACTCAATGATGTTTTTGACTGTTTGACGTGCTTTAGTGATCCAAAACCCTTTCAAACGTACCATATTTAATGTAGTTTGAAGTCCCAAATGTTTGCATGCAAGATGACAATCAGAAACAATGAGCTTTGTGAGATGGTGTTTTTTACTAAGCAAAATAGGATTAATAATATTATAATCGTAGTAATTAGTTTTAGCTATTCTACCTCTGGTTCTTAAAAAACCATTGTCATCTAAAAATAAATTTAATCTTTTAACCAATTCTGGGACTTTGTCAGAAGGTGATTTTAAGAATGCTATTTCTTTTTCAAAATCGATATTTTGCATTATTTTTAACCAATATTCTTTACTTCTAAGATGGAAATCTTTATTTTGCTTTTTAGTTTTGAAAATGAATTGGAACACGTATGCTGTTACTCTATGTAACTTATGCAAACTTGAAAATTTATTAATATCCAAAATAGGTTCTACATATTAATTTTTTAATACGATATTGGTTACGATATGTGTATCGATTAGCATTTTACTTTCTTCTGATAAACATTTTAATTCATGCTTGGGCCATTGGTTTTTATCTAATGAAAGCCAAGATGGTCCCTTTTCCCATATTTGAAATTTATTGGAAAATTCCCTAAAGGAAATTCCCCTAGTTACTAAATCTGCCGGATTTTGTGAGGTCTCTACATAGAGGAAATTAATCGTTGAACTAAATTCCTTTAATATTTCCGATTTTTTATTTTTAATATCGCTCAACCTATTTCTTATAAAAATTTGTTTAGTTTTAATTTTAGGAGATAGAAGCCAAGCTAATATTATTTGAGCATCGACAAATATGTTTATTTCTTTAAAGTTATAATTGAAAGCAGAAAGTATTTGAGCAAGACATTTAAATGCCAAATATACTGCTAATAGCTCAAGAGTAGGCAAAGTTCTATTTTTTAAAGGAGCAACTTTTGCCTTCGATAATAATATATATGATTTACATTCAGAGGCAATATACATTACAAAGCCATAAGCTGATGCTGAAGCATCACAAAATATATTTAAAGTAGCATTGTTATTATAATCGAAAACAAATCGATTAAATGAAAGATTTTTAAGCAAGATCAAATCGTTACTCAATTTTCGATATTGTGCAGAAATATCGGAACTTACCATTTCATCCCATTGAGTCTGAACCTGCCAAGTTTGTCTCATCAGAAGCCTACCCTTTATAGTTACAGGCAAAAATAATGATAAGGGATCAAAAACCTTGGATATTTGGGACAATAACTCACGTTTAGTTTCGATACTACCTGCTATGTTGAAATTATCAAGAGCCATTGTATCCGCTTCCATATTATATAGATATCCCAAAATTCTTTCGTTTTCACAACCATGCATCTCAGCACGGTCGTCTTCTATCATGAGGTCTTTGAGCCTTTTATGATTCGTATTCCAGGAACGTAAATAGAATCCACCCTCTTCCATCCTTTCAACCGATTCTCTGTAAAGGGTTTCAAGAATGTTTTCATCTGAATGACTATAAATGAGATTGTCTACATAAAGAAAATTTTTTAAAACATAAGAACAAAGATCATTAGTATACTTATCTGTGTGATATTTGATGACGTAATTCAAGATGAATGGAGAAGAAGCCATACCAAAAATAATCGTGGCATATCGATATGTGATTAATTCTTGATTTTTGTTATACCATAGGAACGCCAATCGATTCTTGTCTTCTTCTAATTTTAATCTGATCTGTAGGAATGCAGATTTTACATCTGAAACGATAATATATTTGTTACTTCTAAAATTACATAATATTTTAAATAAAGAACTCATAAGATCAATGCCCGGAAAAGCAGCTTCATTCAGAGATGGATTTGCGTCTGTTTTAAGGCTACAATTAAATACCGGTCTGACCTTAGTAGTTATCTGTTGTACTTCCTTTATTATTGGTCTGTGTGGTACCCAGACATAATTTTTTATTTGGTCAGGAAGCACATTTATTTTTTCGATTATACCTTCATTTAATTGTTGTGTGAATACTTCAGAATATCGATCGATTAAATCACGATCTTTTAAATTTTTATACACTCGCTTTACTGCTGAAATGGCTACGTGGTAGTTAGAAGGTACTTTGTAAATTTTGTCCTTGTACCAAGGTAACTCTACATAATAATGACTATCATCACGCAGCTCTATTCCCTTTTCAAACTCGTGTATGAGTTTTTTATCGATATCGCTGATATCATTACTATCAACAATACCTATAGATTCCAAGCTATACAAATTTTCCAAACCTAAATCTAAGTCTGGATTATTTTTTACAAAATTCAAAGGATTGAAATAAGAAATAATAGGATTTATAATGTCATGTACTAACTTAGAACAATTTATTTTATTTTTTGATGTCACAGTTGGAGTTTCGATATTTTGTATAGAAGAATCGATTATATCATAACCTAGTCATGACACAGGCGACTCTTCCTGAGATGCAGTTTCATGATCAGGCATATTTGACTGATCTTCATTTAAGAAATTTCTGATATCCCCTAAGGGAATCAAACCATCACTCACCTCGATAGCTGTACCTTTCATGCATTGGGTAAAAGTAAACTTGCTATAATACTGTAAAATATCGACCCCTATTAATCCTTCGATATTTTCAAATTTGTCATTTCGTACGTTTGTGAGAAATTTATTAGATAATTTATACTTACTCATTTTCATGTCATGAACAGCCTGATCCAAACCTTTCACTGAAAAGTTAAGATCTACGTCATCAATAAAAAAAGGAAGCTTTAAAATTTTATCTTCTATATAGGTGTCTATGTAGACCCTTTTTAATATTTTATGATGTGACCCTAAAAATGTTTTTATTTCATTAGTGCTATCTTTTACATTGTTTTCCTCAATTTGCAGTTTCCGCAAAACACTAGGCTTTAAAAAACTACATTGTGATCCTAAATCTGTGACACAATGTAAAATAGCATTTTTATTTTTATTTTTAAGTTTTAAAGACATTGTAGGTAGCAAATTTTGCTGCAAAGCAACCTCCCCAATATTTATAGCAATATTACTTACAAGTTTTCCCTGTATCTTCTGATTTGATGTTTCTCCAGCTCCGGCTCCACCCTTTTTCTCACAATCTGCTAGAAGAGATTTATTACATAAAGCTGAAATATGAGAGTGAGAATTACAAATGAAACAAGGATAACGTAATTTATTTTGAAGACCATAACATGAGGAAGCAAGGTGTTTATCGCTACTACATCTGTAACATAAGCCCAGACTCTTACATTGAGCAACTCGCTCTTTATTGGTTGCATAATTATTACACTTAAACATAGAATGTTCTTCTTGACAAAATTTGCAAATCTTTTTAGTACTCAAATTAACCTGGTTTTCAGCTACAACCTCTTCCCTATTACTACTAAAATTAACATTAGTTTTATTTTGGGATTTAGCTTTTACGCTATTTGAATTTTTATTTTGGTTATTAAAATAAGTTTTATTAGCAAAAAAAGGTTTCTGAAATTTTGTTCTAGAAAATATTTTTAATATTTCAAATGAATAGTCAAAAATGTGATTAATAGATGGGTACATTGAATTACATTTATTTACAAGTTCTCGTTTTAAGGAAACAGGAAGTTTGCTGAAAACTATATTACTTAATAATACGCAACCCGGAGTTTCTGGAATGAAAAAATCTAAGTTGAAATTTTGTAAATCGTATGTCATAGCTCTGACGTCATTTAACCATGTGCGTGCTTTCTCATACTGATATTCATCAATATTGGGAGCACGAGTGATTTTAGTTATAATTTCATCTACTATATAAGGTATATCTAAAAACTCCTTTTTTAGCAAGTTTAAAGCTATGGCATAATTTTCATTGGTATTACTTAAATGCTGAATGACTTGAAAAGCATAATCTTGCAAATATGATTTAAGATATGACAATTTAGCCTTATCA
>JABUQX010072995.1:27500-30000 GCA_015478945.1 Trachelipus rathkii
GATGCGGATGCGGATGCGGATGTGCCGTTAAGTGAGGATGCGGATGCGGATGTCAATTTAGGTGCGGATGTTCCGCAAATGCGGATGCGGATGCGGATGTCATGTCCATCACTAATATATATATATATATATATATATATATATATATATATATATATATATATATATATATATATTTATATATATAAATATTTATATATATATTTACTATATATATATATATATATATATATATATATATATATATATATATATATATATATATATATATATATATATATATATATATATTTATATATATATATATATATATATATATATATATAACTACACATATACATATAATATTAATAATATTATTATTTATATGTTTATTAAAAATATAAATAATTAAATATCATTATATTATTTGAATGTCATAATATATTTTTAAACACAGTAAAAAAAATAATAATAATCTATATCTAAAATAATAATAATAATAATAATATATATAATATATATATATATATACAGAATATATATAACATATATTTATAGAAATGTATAGAGAGATATATATTTAAATAATACTGCATATAATAATAATAATAAGAATAAAATATATATATTAATATATATATATAATAATAATAATAATATATATATATATATATATATATAATATATATAATAATAATAATATGTATATATATATAACGGTAATAATTTTGATATTATTATTATTATAAATATTATTATTACGTTATTGTTATTGTTGTTATTATTGTTATTATTATTATTGTTGTGTGTGTGTATTATTATTATTATTATATTATTATTATTATTATTATTATTATTATTATTATTATTATTATTATTATTATTATTATTATTATTATTATTATTATTATTATTATTATTAAGCTAATATTATTATTATTATTATTATTATTATTATTATTATTATTATTATTATTATTATTATTATTATTATTATTATTATTATTATTATTATTATTATCATTATTATTATTATTATTAGATTTTGAGCTATTGTTGTTACCTTGGCAACGTCTCGCTGCTGTTTCACGAGCCACAAACAAACATTGTTGTCCAATTTCTTGCAAAAGGAAAAGCGAAAAAAAGAATTTTTTTAAAATGAAGGTAAGAATAAGACCATTTTTACCATATACTTCCCTGTAACTATTACTAATATTATTACTATTATAACTGTTATATCACTGTTTCACTGTTACCATTATTGAAAGAAGTCAGTGCCTTTATTATTATTATTATTATTATTATTATTATTATTATTATTATTATTATTATTATTATTATTATTATTATTATTATTATTATTATTATTATTATTATTATTATTATTATTATTATTATTATTATTATTATTATTATTTTATTATTATTATTATTATTATTATTGTGTGTGTGTGTGTGTGTGTGTGTGTGTGTGTGTGTGTATTATTATTATTATTATTATTATTATTATTATTATTATTATTATTATTATTATTATTATTATTATTCAATTGTTTTGTTCTTAAATGTAAATCAATTTTATAATTTTTTCCATTTTTATTTTTCAACAATGGTGTTTCACTTTCACTGTTTCTGCTGTTATGTTTTTAGGGAGGAAATTCTGGCAACAACCGCAAAAAAGTAGAAGCTCAGCAATTGCAGATTGAAATAAAAAATAACGACGAATGGGCAGCAGTGCTCACCAGAACTGGGCTCCTGGGTATGTTTCTGCATCTGTGTTCCCAGGATTTGTGGAAATTTTTCTTGTTTTTGAATAAGTGGTCAATTTTTTTTATGGGCCTCTTGGTATATGCTCTCATTTTGGTTTAAATATATATATATATATATATATATATATATATATATATATATATATATATATATATATATATATATATATATACTATATGCCTCTATATATATATATATATATATATATATATATATATATTATAACTCTTATATATATATATATATATATAAATGTCTTACTTGGATATTAGGGTAAAAAAATCAGTTCCTTTTGGGAAGAGGTTACATTTCTAGTTTTCTGGGTACGATGGTGAAAGGTTACATTTCTAGTGTTCTGGGTATGATGGTGAGAGGTTACATTTCTAGTGTTCTGGGTATGATGGTGAGAGGTTACATTTCTAGTGTTCTGGAATTATATGGTAAGAGATGTTACATTTCACAAATCATTCTGGGTATGATGGTGAGAGGTTATCTCTAGTCTTCTGGGTATGATGGTGAGAGGTTACATTTCTAGTGTTCTGGGTATGATGGTGAGATGTTACATTTCTAGTGTTCTGGGTATGATGGTGAGATGTTACATTTCTAGTCTTCTGGATAAGATGGTGAGAGATTACATTTCTTAGAGACTTTGAAGTGATATAATGGTTATTATGTCGTTTTTGGTCTTAAATATTTGTTCTTTCTCCCCTCTTAGTTTTCTTGGAATGATATCATCCTTTGCAGGGCA
>JABUQX010072995.1:37500-40201 GCA_015478945.1 Trachelipus rathkii
GGTGTTGATATGGCATCCTGGGTACAATCTATATTCGCTGCGTGTTGTATGGTTATCTTCTTATTACGGCGGCTGGCCGGCTCTTTTCGGGCCCCTCTCCAGTTATTACTAATGTAGCTATTATTTGTTTCCTAATACTGCTATCCTTCTGTAGAGGATAGTTTCGTTCTGGAATCATAGCCTTAACATGTCCCCTTTTACCCATATTTAAAGCATGACGACTGAGACTTTGACTTTTCAAAGTTTGGCTATTTTCATTCACATTTCCCCTCTCTTTCTTGATGTGTCTTCTTTATACTAATCGCGACAAGTTCTTATATAAGAGAGGAGTTGTTTTCTGCCTCTTGGGCTAGTGAATGATCTAACTTATCGGATTTTTCCTCTTCAACAAAGTCGCTAGTAGCTTGCTGATTGGCCACCTCGTCCATTTTGATGCTGGCAGATTTTTTAGTATGTCAATAAACTGATGGGTCCCTTTATACTATACACTTTTTGCGCTCCCTAAATTTTCCCTATACCCATTCTTCAGGTTAATTATACATAAGCAGTAGAGCGTTCTTCAGTTTGTTATAGTCCCTTAAGTCATCCTTCGAAATAAGGGAATATGTTAGAAGGGGCTTTCCCTGTCAATTAAAGCACTGAGGTGGGATTCTAATCTACCTATCCCATTCGTTAATTTCGGTGAATCTTTCAAGAATCGCTTTCTAAGTAACATCGATTTCTTCTCTTTTATCACGAAGGGAGGGTTTAAGGCAGCCCCTTGCCCTTAATATCGTTGTTATCGTAACATGTGAGTGAACTGGTGTTGCTCGCTTGCAGTTCCCCCGTCGATCTTCCCGAGCTCAAGCACATGCTCTCTCTGGGCCGTCTCTCTAGCTGAATTTCATTTCTGCCGCTTCTTGGGCTTTTCTTTCTCTTTCAGCTGCCTTCTCTGGCAAGCTTCTTCTAATTTCTCTTTCACTGCTTCTCTGGCGCTTCTCTTTCTCTTTCACCTTGCCTTCTCTGGCAGCTTCTCTTTTGCTGCTCCCTTTGTGCTGCTTCTTAGCAGCTCTTTTCCTTCCTTTAATAAATTCTCTGTGGCTTTTTTTTCCTTTTAGCCTAATTTGGCGATTTTCCCCAATGAGTTGCATTCCATTTTCAGGAGCAATTCGGACAAGCAAGGCCATAATTTATTGTCACAAGATGGGACAGATGTCAATAAATAACGTGACAATTCCCGAAGTTCATTTATTCAAAACACAAGATAAAATTGGTCATCTAGAGAAACGCCTTTGTTCACAAATCCGCAATTTCAATCAAAACAGGAACCCCTTTGGAGTTTTTAAAATAACAAAAAAGTTTTTTTTTTTTTCCCCTTTTTTTTTATTAATCTTCCCTTTTTTTTCACAAAATAACTGGGGAAAAAAAAATATGGGCCCCCCACTCGTCCTTCTATTAGCCAATATACTTTGACTGTTGGACGTAAAAAGTCTCTCGTAAATCTCTTCGTTGACTCTCAAGCCTTCTGATATCGATTCTTTCTTCATTAACGACTAATTCGTACTAATGTTTGTATCTTGAGGAAGATACGTATAACCTCTTCCTCGGATTATTTTAAGATATTTTCAGACTTCTTAGTGATTCCCTTTTGTCCACTTCAGGTGACTTTATTTACCACTTAATGATTTTCTGAAGTCTTCCTTCTTATAATCCTCTGACTGCACTGAAGCTCTCTTGTTTTTGAGATCTAAACAGAAAAAGATTCTTCTCATCAAATATATAGGATATTGTTATCACAATAAAGTCCTCAATTGAAAATATCTTCTAGACGAGATTGGTCTATAAGATTTTACAGATGATGCCGTCCAAACGATAGGTGATCATACTACCACCGACGCGTAGGAACTATTTATCTCCCCATTTATATCTCAAGTTGTTCCTGGATATAAGATGAGTGAAGTTAATTTTTGACTCTTCCTTTCCTAAAATAATTTTTATTTTAAATTAAAATATATTTCCATTTTGTAATAATTTCAATGAAATTTTTATTTTTAAACTAATTAATTCGTAAAGTAATAATATTCTAGAATAATGAATTGTCTTTCTTTCTGGCGGAGCTCATAATCTTTTCCTTAATAATTCATTAATGTAAGGATATTTACATATTCTATTTTATATATATGTAATATCATTTTACAACTTCTCAATATATATATATATATATATATTATATATATAATAATATAATTATATATATATTTATATATTTATATATAATATATATATTAATATAATATAATATATATAATATATATATACCTAACCCCTATTTATCACTTATAAACAAAGTACATTACTTTAAAACTTTTTTAATAAAAAATGACAGATTAATATTTATATATTTCCTGAATCCCCTACTTTCGTGGGGTATCCCTCCACATCTTCAGGGATTTCCAAAAGAGAGAATGTGTTGTATAACTCTGGCGGATATATTACTTTTAGAGTTTGGTCTGGATATTCTTGCGTTGCCATGCTCGTTCCAATTTTTGCAAGATTCTCTGATTATTTTGATGTTTTAGCTTTCGATTTAATTGTTCATCTATAACATAATATCTGTTCCTCGGGTTTAAGTTTTCTGTATTTTTTTATTACATAAGCTTCGAAATTTTCTATATATGTGATTGTTTATTGTTTGTGTTTCTGCTTATTTCGATATTGAAAG
>JABUQX010072998.1:0-2500 GCA_015478945.1 Trachelipus rathkii
TTGTTAATAATTAATAGTATCATGAGGAAAAGCCTTTAAGACTTTAAACGTTACCGTTAAAATAAATAGACTTTCTAATATAGGTTTTTTTTGTTTTTTAATTAAAGAATCCCCCCAAGGGTATACCGCACCGATGGCAGAGTCGGGGTCTCTCGGCCTCCGGGGAACTACGGTAGGACTATTTCCCACCCTCCGGGAGGGTCCCGAACCCCCGCTTCTTTGGTATTGAAGTGTCCGTGGGGGGGTTCCTCGCCCTCCCCTAGGGAGTATGAAAACGTCCCCCCTTGTGTTCCCCGTCGGCTCGAGCCCCCCTACATTGCCGTGTAATACCTTTTACAATAATAATATATATATTTATCCCCTAAAACAGGTTAAAAAAAAAAAAAAAAAAAAAAAAATTCATTTCGACCAAATTCTATTTATGTATCAAATAGATGCTACCTGGTGGAAAATTTTTTTTTGATCGCGAAGCCTCCCGTTCCGTGTGGGGCGTTAAGTAACTTTGTCCATATATTATATATATATATATTATATATATTATATATATATATATAATATATAATATATATATATATATATATATATAATATATATATATATATATAATATATATATATATATTAAATATATCTATATATTATATATTAGATTTTGTTTATTTTTTACAACTACCAACGATAAGCTTTATACCTGACTCTAAATATGTATTGGTTTTCTTGTAAGTATCGTAGTTCTCGAGAAATCGGCGTACAGTAATGTAAAGTTTTACCAAAAAATATGATGCTCAGTAATGCTAGTAAAGTTTACGTTTTACATGTTTTTTTCTACCCAAATTTATTTTTTAACACGTTTAATACTTGTTATTTATTTTTGATTTATTAAATTAGTAAGTCACAAACATACGAAAAATAATTAATAACATTTTAAACCGACCACCTACCAGTTTTCCCTGCAAAAAAAAAAATTTTCACACTAGCATTTTTCAAAAAATTCTAAAAATATTTATTTCAAAAACATTTTTAATATTTTCTTTTTTTTTGCATTTATTCGTCAGAATTTGAAAATAAAAAAACATTTAAGTATGGGTGTAACTTGAAATTTGATTTTTCATGACTTGACAAAAAAAAAGCCTAATTTTTACCAGTTTTCCCCATGTTGACGGGTATATATATATATATTATATATATATATATTATATATATATATATATATATATATATATAATATATATTATATATTATATATATATATATATAATATATATATATATAATATAATATATATATAGTATATATTATATATATAATTAATTATATATATAATATAATATATATATATATATATATATATATATATTATATATATATATATTATATATTATATATATAACATGAATATGTATAGTTATAATATACATATAATTACATATATATCTTATATTAATAATAAAATTATCATTATTTTAAAAATATCATTGTAATACAAAAAAAAAAAAAAACAATCCATATCTCAAAAACTACAACAGCTACCGGGAAATGGAATACATTGCTGGATGCTGGTCTATTTTAGTGCGGAAAATTAAAAAAAATATATATCTCTTCAAAAACTACATAGTACAGGGAAAGGACTTATTTTTTAATCTGTAAAATGTAGTTAGAAAATTGAAAAAAACGAGAAATTAAAAAATTATGTTAAAATTATAGAAATATAATTAGAAACCATTTAGAGAACTTTTATTGGTTTTCTATTTAAAATAAATATTTATCTATTTAATTTTTTTTTTTTTAACTAAAGAATACCCCAAGGTATACCGCACGATGCAAGGAGTCGGGGTCTCTCGCCTTACGGGAACTACGGGGCAGACTAATTTCCCCCCTTCGCAGAGGGTCTCTCGGAACCCCCGCGACACCAAATACCAAAGAGCGGGGTTTCCGGAGACCCTCCCGGAGACCCTATCTCGAAAACTACAACAGCTACCGGGAAAAGGAATACATTGCTTGAATGCTGGTCTAATTTAGTGCGAAAATTGTAAAAAAAAATAATATCTCCTCAAAACTACAAATAGCTACAGGGACAAGGATTACATTTTTGGATCCTGGTAAAATTTTTAGTTAGGAAATGTAAAAAAAAACAAAAACAAAAGAATTATTGTTAATAATTTAGTATATGATTAGAAGCCTATTTAGAGAACTTTTATTGGTTACTCGTTAAAATAAATGGGCTATCTATTAATTTTTTTTTTTTAACTAAAGAATACCCCAAGGGTATCTGCACCATAGCAGGGAGTCGGGGTCTCTCGGCTTCCGGGGAACTACGGCAAGACTATTTCCCCCCTTCGCAGAGGGTCCCGGAACCCCGCGACACCCTAAAATACCAAGACGGGGGTTCCGGAGACCCTCCCCGAAGGGGGGGAATTAGTCCTACCCGTAGTTCCCGAAGGCCGAGAGACCCCGACTCCTGCAATCGGTGCGGTATAACCTTGGGTATTCTTTTAGTTAAA
>JABUQX010072998.1:5000-10000 GCA_015478945.1 Trachelipus rathkii
AAGATTCCGGATTTTAACCTAACTTTTCCAACTCTCAAGAATCCTGACTATAAGTATGATCTAAATTTGCCATCATTCAATATTCCTGACTTTAAGCCTGAATATAAGATTCCGAAGTTTAGAGTCCATAAAGGAATATACTATGGAATAGGTTCATTCTTGTTTGTAGCTGCAGTGGGATTACGCCTTGGAAAAAATTCATCGAAAGATACTGATTCTAAATCTCTAGAAGATAATTCTCACCCACGAGAATGTTCAGAAGATAATTTTAGCCAACTAACGTCTTCAGAAAATAATTCTGGTCCGCAGGAATCTTCAGGAGATAATTCTTGCCCGCAGGAGTTTTCAGGAGACAAACATCGCTTAATAAATGTCTAAAATGTTTATATTAAGGACCCCATTTCATAGACAAGTAATAAATGCTTTTCTTTTTTTTCTTTTTTTTTTGCCTATGTAATTCAACGCATTAAAAATAAGCTTAGTTTATTAGTTTTTTTATTAAATATTTTTCAAATCTGTTTTAGCTCTGAGCAACAGTTTATTTGATTTACTACAATAGTATATATATATATATATATATATATATTAATTTAATTAATATATATATATATATATATATATATATATTATATATATATATATATATATATATATATATATATATATATATATATATATATATATTTAGGACAAAGTTACTTAACGGCCACAACGGAACGGGAGGGCTTATAAAAAAAAATTCGCAGGTGGCCTCTATGATAACATAAATAGATGCTCTAGGGGTGAAATGAGGTTAGGTTAGGTTACGTAATTATTTCTTCTATTAATTTTAATAATTAACAATTTTAATAATTAGTAATTTTAATCATTAATTTTTTACACTGCAATACGATAGTAACTACACCACTTTGACACATTAAAAATATATCTTCAACAGTTACGGATAGGGTGACCGTACACTATCTCTTCAAAAGACCAACTGAGTGCTTTACACACCTTCATTCCTATATATTTTATTCAATTTTCAATAAACTGCTCGCATTACAGCAACACAAACATGCCACACAAAGAAATTTAATTACTTTTAAAACTTCTTCCTTCAGCCCTAAAAAAGTTTATTTTTATTTAAACTTTGGTTTGATATACAGTACATTTACTATTTACACTATTAAATTAGCCGTTTTAAGTGAACTTCTCCATATATAATATATAATATATATATATTATATATTATATATTATATTATATATATAATATATATATATTATATACGAGTATATGGTAGAGCAGCAGAGTCATAAGGCCGGAGGCTAGGGTTCGATCCCTCGTCCGGATCCTAGGGGGAAATTATTTATAGCACTTCTCCTCCTAGAATAGGGCAATACAGTGAGGTGTGAATTTTTTAAATAAATATATATATATATATAATATATATATATATATATATATATATATATATTATGATAATATATTAATATATATATATATAATATAATAATATATCGTATATATATATATATATATAATATATCTATATATATATTTAATATAATATATTACTAATATATACATATATATATATAATAGTATATAATATTATATATATATATATTAATTATATTAATTATATATGACAAATTTATGCTAGGTTTATAACGGCGTATGACAGGATTAATTGGGAGGCTCTATGGCCAGTTTAGTGATATAATGGTGTTGGTGGTACTTTGAATGGAATCAAAAAGATGTATGTCGATAGCCGAAGCGTGTGTAAAGAATTATGAAGTGGGAGACTAAAGTTATTTAATATTAATAGTTTAGTGATTCAGGAATTCTCCAAGGCTATTTAGTGGTATAATGGATAGGGGTGGCAGTGGAAGGTGTTAGACTAATGGAGAATTGGAAGAGAGCGGAGGGTGCCCCCCTGCTTATTGTAACACTGATGATTTCGCTTGTGTGATGAATCTGAAGAAATTTGAGAGAATAGTAGAAGATTGGCAGGGCGCATAAAAAAAAGGGTTTGAAAGATAATGTAGATAAGAGTTTAATCGACCCCGGTGTGAATGACGAGAAGTCGCACCTGTGAATCATTGTTGGAAGGGTTAGAATTGATCAAGTATCTGAATTTGAAATTATTCTAGGTATTGTTGGAGGTGGAAAAGGGCAATGAATTGTGCAGAGTAACAGTAGGAAAGTTTTGTGTGGTAGTGGTGCTGTGCAGATAAATCCTTTAGTAATTGCCAGGGAACATCTTTGAATGCGCTAGGATTTCTGCCATAAGGTATGATTGTTCCCCATTTGGTTATGAAAATTCCCGTCACGCCACGTGTGGAATAAGAGGCATATTTCTAAAGTGCATCTGTTAATACAATCTTTAGGCGGCGTGGTTATTTTAGATGGAGAGTGTGGTGGTGGGTATCTACCGCTGGAGACAGAAAATAAAATTTATTTTGAATTCAGTTAAAGTATCTGAAGGAAGGGAATACGACTTGGCAGAGGGCGGAGAGAGTCATAAATAGAATTGAATGGTTGGGATTGTTGAGAGCATTGGTTGTGTCTTGGCTCAGGGAATGAACCCTTCATGACCGAGATTTACAACCGTTGGGGGTTGTTCCCCGCGGGGGCTGTTTCTAAGCCCTAGGGGTGGATTTTTTAAGCTGCGATGGGACCACGCATTTAAGGTATGGGGGTGGGGGGGGAGGCTTTCCTTTTCGACATTTATTCTTTTTAGCCATTCTGTTTCTGATGTATTTGCCACCTCATCCCAAACCGCCTGGGGTGAGATAGAGAATAAAGAATTAATTATAATAATTATTATATATAATATATATATAAATATATATTTATATATTTATTAATATATTATATAATATATAATTATATATATATAATTAATATATATATAAGTATATATAATATATATAAAGATTATGTATTGTGGTTATACTTTAACAATAAAATTGTATTTTCAATAAATTATTAGTTATGTTTTTTTTTCTTTTTCCCGGGAAAATTGTTGCATTTATATACTAATGTTGCTCTTTCATAAGGGTCGCATTTCCTCGTAAGCACATTAGAATAAGGATCCCTAACATCAATAGATAATCCCTAAAATGATTTAATTATATCGGTAATGCCAACGGTAATTCCATTGGGCACTGCCCCAACGAGTTACTGCCGCTTGTTGCTTATCTCTTTGGATTCAAATTCTTTTTTCTGCAAATACTATTCGGACAACAAAACTGTAAGCATTAAAATTATATCTCAAAAATTAATTATAACGAAATGTCCCATTTTTTGAAAATGTCTGTGAAGTTATCGCATGACATTAATCGCACATTTTTAGAACTATGTAAAAAAAAAAAAAAAATTTTTGAAGCGCTATTCAAAATTTGAAGGATATTCTTTTTATTTTGCTATGGCATTGTCTTCCTAGAATAAGCAATACCTGTGATGCCAATATAATAAAAAAATCTTTGCAAAGTGAAATCCTAAAGAAATTTAAGATTAATAAGTAAGTAATATATTATAATATGATATATATAAATCATTATATATTATATATATAATATATATATTATATATTATAATATATATTATATAGTATATATATATAGTATATTATATATATTATATATTATTAATATATATATATATTATTAATATATATATATATATTTATTAGTATTTAATGGTGAAAACTAAACTTTAATTGAGCGGTACTGGGAAATAGACAATATTAACCTAAAGTTCACCCTTAAAGTCAAAGCTTATATTTATTTACTTGGCTTAAAAAGTTGCTGTACGACTATATAGTGAAACAAAATTTAAATTATCTTGGATTATTTTTAGAATTTTTTTTTCTACAAACCTTCTATGGATGGGATTTCTAACTGCAATTAGTCTTAAATATAAACTTTGTATACATACACAGTTTCAGCTGGACTCTTAAGACATTTTTTATTTAAAAAAAAAAAAAAAAACAAAAAAAAGCAAATTTATCCAAAAGAGCGTAGTGTCAAATGAATATATTTTCACAAATTTTTTTGTCGTTAGCAGACCATTATTTTGAAGTTAGTAAATGCTGACTCTTGATCGGGAATGCCTACAAAGATGCGATGGAGACGGACCGGAGGAGTTTGTCTTTTCCCTTTAAAAAAGAAAAAAAACCTGCGAGGAACTTTATTTCTCCACCTACCTGATTCTAACCGCGAGATATACCGGGGGTATTTCACAGTTTTAAAATGTCGAAATACAATATAATTGGTAGTTTTCAAGAGATATGTACTAGTATATTAGTAAAAGCGAATTAAATTTACCTAATTAAAAGCTTTACCTTCTTTTATTTTATGACTTTTTTCATGGTTAATTTACTAATATTTGTTTCACAGATCTTTATTTAATATAATTGGAAGATTATTTTTTGAATAATTAAGAATAAAAAATTTCAAATAGCTTCTTAATTTCTACAATGAGTTTGGACAAATCCAAATAATTTTCTATTTCCATTTTAATATTGACCTTAATGATGATTTAACATATTAAAATGACTTCCATCTTCTATGTTATTTAATTCACGAGTAAAAACTGTTCACATACTTACTTATTATTGCAACAAATTGTATGTAGGTAGACATTTTCAATCTCTTCGGACTTTTCATTTACAGGAAGAATAAAGAAAAATATCAGATTTTTATATTTTAATAAAGACAATTCTTAACTACTATTGTTGTTAATAACTAAAATATTTTCTTTACTCTTGAAAAAAAAAACATATCCTTTAAATTCAAAGACTTAATAACATCAAAGGAAAACTTTAAGACAAAACCAGGATGCAAATAGATAGGTTGGTCTTGAAGATATCCCAAAGGTATAGAAAAGTTTTCCACGAAATTTTTAACTAAAAAAATGCTTTTTTCGTGATTACCTAAAAATATTTCAATCAAATTTATAAAATATTTTAATCATTCAAGGAGAGATTTTAAATGAAATAAACATTAAAC
>JABUQX010072998.1:12500-15000 GCA_015478945.1 Trachelipus rathkii
TTATTATTATTATTAATATTATTATTATTATAATTATTATTGAGTATTTAGGTAGTAGTGGTGGTAGTAGTAGTAGTAGTAGTAGTAGTAGTAGTAGTAGTAATGTGCAATGTGGTACTCGTTCTTATGTTCAATTATGACATGAGTGGGTGCTATATGCGAGCTGTTAGAGGTTACGAGGGGGCGGGAGGAACTTTGCGTCATGGATTGGCTTGTACATTTTTATTTTTATTTTTATTTTATTGCTACTTGACGGAACATATATTAATTTTAGCAGTAGAATATTGAATTTTATTGGTAGAATTTCAAAGTATAAATCAATACCAAATAATAAGCCTACAAATTTAATTTAAAAATATTTCGTTTTGCTTTGTGCTTACAATTTATGAAACAATTATATAATGAATGTTTTAATATACTACTAAAAAATCGTAAATCACTTACCAAACGTAAAGAATTTCCTTAATTCTGTAAGGTTGCTATTTCCTGTGCTTACCGACAAGCACGTTCTTATAAAAAAATGTAAACAAACAAAATGGCGGCGTGGTAGGCCCAGACCGTTTGAATTGATGAATGTTTCTTTCAATAAAATTAGCTTTAAATTTAATTCCTTCCAAATCGATAAACTATCACAATAGTTGATCAATTATTTGTAACAAACCATTTGTTATTTTTATTTCTATTTATTCAAAACCAAGTGGTCCATCACAACAGCTGTTCAAAGGCAATAAAACAAAAGTCTATTTTTATCCAATCTACCGGACGTTAACCCACAGCGTGTGCTACACGCAGGCGCACCCCCTCAGTAGCTCAGATGGCTGAAGCAAAAAAGCAGATCTAAGTATTAATAAGATATAATGCCAAGCAGGCCAGCTGGCTGTTTTATTAAGCCAAAAGCTCTTGATCAATCAGGTCAATCACTATCTCGGCTGGATTATTTATTGAGGGAGAGTGCACACCGAACTGAGGAGCTGGTTTTAAAATTACCGATTTTCTGTTGTTTTTTTTTCTCTCATATTTCATGTTTTCATATGAAAATTTCGATTAATTTTGATTTTCTCTAAATTTCGGGGGTGTAGCTCCTCAACCCCCCAGCCCCCCAGCCGTACATTATTCCTACTCTACCGCTCTCAAAAAGTATATTCATTTTCATTGCTAAACTAATGAAACAATTTTACAATAAGGAAAGGATATTAATACAAATATAAAGAGAATTATACTTACTTTTTAAAAATAAAACAGTTAACTATAGAAAAAGCTTTTCTTTATACGTTTAAGTAAAATTTTAAGGATAACTATTATAAATATTATATTTAATTATTATTTGAATAGGGAATGAAGTGATTTAAATCATTTAAAAGCAAAAACTAATAATAATAATAATAATAATAATAATAATAATAATAATAATAATAATAATAATAATAATAATAATAATAATAATAATAATAATAATAATAATAATAATAATAAATAATAATAATAATAATAATAATAATAATATGTAATAATGTGTAATAATAATTATAATATGTAATCAGAATAATAATAATAATAATAATAATAATAATAATAATAATAATAATAATAATAATAATAATAATAATAATACTTTTTACAAGTTCTTTCAATTCTTCTAAATAGTTCTTTATTTTCAGAAGAAATTTTATTAAGGACTATTCGAGAATAAAAAGAAGTTAAAACTTTTAATATTATACCAATATTTCGCCTGTATGCTTCAAGCATTTATAATGCAGCTTGCAAAAATAAATTTCTAAATATAAAAATCTAAAATATTGTTTTACGAGGAATTTTAAAATAATTTTGATGAAAAATCAAAAAAAAGCTTACATTGTTTTGCAAATACGACTATTATCATGGATGCTAATGTACCGGCAAAACACTCAAATATTCAAAAAACATTCAAGCATTCATTCATTTCATTAAATTTCACATTGATGTCTGGCTTAAGTTTTTAATAAAAAGAGATTCTGCTATAGTTGAAATTACCAACTTGAAATAAAATTTTTAAAAAACAACTAGCAATTTCAACTGTAGGAGGGGATTTGTGATCCGTCGTGTAATGCTCCCATATTTTACTTGGTTTATACCTGTGTTGCATAATTCGGGTTCTTAAAGTGTTAGTTGTGTATCCCACATAAGAGGAATTACATCCTACTTCTTTGCAATTGCATGACATTGCACAGTATATTAACAGTATTGTGCGTCCATATTTCAATGAAAAATTTATAGTAAAATCTACCGATGAATTTCTCTTGCACATTAACGAAACAGAATTCCTCCATTCTGATTATATAGTGTCTCTAGATGTTGAAAGTCTGTTCACTAACGTTCCAGTTAAAGAAACAATAGACATTATACTTAAAGAAGTTTATGAAAACAGAGATAAACCACCACCTAATATTGAAAAAAACTATTTTAAAAAAGCTCTTAACTATCTGTACTACAGAAACCCCTTTTAATTTTAATAATGAAACCT
>JABUQX010072999.1:0-7500 GCA_015478945.1 Trachelipus rathkii
ACATAGAGAGAGATTCAAGATTCAGATTGCGATGCGGGTATGGATCGCAATGAAAAATGATTTTACAAAAACTTTCTGGGCTTGAAAAAAAAATGTCATTAACAGGCAGAAATTAACAACATCTCAAGCAAAGTTTCCGAAGAAATTCTGCCTCTTCGTGAACAGATCACAGATTCACGCGCAAAGTAAAGTAGGGTATGATGTAATGGCTGTATAGGGTTTTTGTTATTGTGTAGGTTTAATTATTGTATTGTTGGTTGTGAGTTTGATTTTGGGTTTGTTGTATTGTAGTAGATTTGAGTAGTGGTGTGTGATGTATATTTGTTATATGTTATTAGTTTGATGTGTGGTTGGGTGAGTGATGGTTAGGTGTGTATATGTATATGTTGGTGGGGTTGTAGGGTTTTTTGTGGTGTGTTGGTGTTGAGTGGTATGGTTTTGTGTTTGAGCGGTACTGGTGAGTGTTAGTTTGTGTGGGGAGTGTGGTGTCGGTTGGCAACCTTGGTGTGTGGTGTGGGGCGGTGTTGGTGTCGTCTGTGTCGGTTGGTGTGCTGGGTGTGGTTGGGGGTATGTGGTTTTTCGTGTTTATTTTGGTTGGGTGTTTTTGTTGGGGTGTTTTGGTGTTGTGTGTGGGTGTGGGTTTTGCATATTTGGTTATGTTGTATGTATAATACTTTAGTTTTAGTTATGGTAGAGTGTATGTGTGTATTATATATAATGTAGTGTATATGTAATAGTGTTTATCTGTAGTGTTTATGGGATGTGTTTGTAGTTGTTGAGTTTTATTGTGTTGAGTGAGTTATGTATAGTTATTTAGTGGTTGAGTAGGGTGTTTTGGTGTTTATTGTTGGTTAGGTGTGATTTAAACTAGTATGATTATGGTGGGTTAGGGGTGAGAGGTTGTTAGGTAGAGTGTGTTTGGGATAGTTGAGTTATATATGGTGCGGATGAGTGTTTGTTGGTTGTTGAGTTGGTAGGTTGTGTTATGAGGGTGGGTAGGTATGAGGATTGAGTTAGTGTTAGTGTAGTGTTTATGTTATAAATATTTCAAAAATTACCGATTTTAGTTATTAGTATATATATATTTCGTATATTTTCTCAATTGCAAGGTGTGGTGTTTATTTTATTTTTTGTGTCTTCCTTGGATAAAATTTTTTGTTGTTTTTTGTTATAGATTTGATTAGGTACGCTCTGATGAGTATTTACGGTAGTAGTATTGTTGAGTATGGGGTTATTTTGTTAGTGAGTGTGGGGTGATTTGGTTGATATTAGTTTTGTGGTATGGAGTGTATGTAGTGATATAGTATAGTATATATTATTATTTATAAGTATATTAGTGTATATACTATATGTTGTATAGGAGTTTATATAGTTATAGTATACTATATATAGGTTGATTATGCTGATTGGATATGTATAAAGTTGTTTTCGTAATTAAGTTGGAAGTTTAGTTATGATTTGTGTCATTTACAGGTAGATATGATGATGATACAGTTCTTATGTATATTAACCTAAAATTAACTTTTTTTTAAAAACATTTGTTTCATTTCTCCCTTGATGCCACACTTTTTCATTTGTCTATGTATTGTCTTGAACTATTGAATGAAACTAATAGATTAATAGCTACATCAACACAACTTAAATAAAAAATTTTTTGGCATTTTTGAATGGCTGTATTCCTTAAAACAAGCAAATAACCAAAGTCAATATTGCAGGTGAAGGAACATGTATGGTAGTAGTGCAATTTTCAATTCAGAGTTTTAAGCACTTACCCCATCAGAGATATTAAGGTTGAAAGTTACCGGACTTTCCGAAAAATTGATTTTTTGGACACATAAATGTAAATCGTTTTTTCCTATCAAAATTTGGAAATATGAAAATTAAGATTTGAAGTAAAGTGCTCTATAGTAAGTATCGTCTCATAACATTTTTGTGGTTATGTATAAGGTTTATCGAGGTGATGGATAATACGTACGCCACGAAATGGAAAATTTCTTTCGGATTTTAACGACAATTCGTTTCGGATGTCAGTGTTTTCATGGTGAAAGTGATTTGCATTGTTCCCAAAAGAAAAACGAGGAATAAGGCAAGATGTACGTTACAGGTATGCCTAACGAAATCACTCTCTAGAAAGTTTGGTATAGGAATTACCAGTATGGGAGATATGAAAGAAAGTATATTAATCCACTATGAAAGTACGGTAAATTTTGCTCCACCTGGGTCAAACATTTTGGCTCACGCTGTTACAACCAGAGTAAATCAACAAAAACGAATGGTGGTTTCTGAACGTTTCCGAGGGGATATAGCATTTAACGCCATGGGCAAATTATAAAAGTTTTCAGAAAATTATCGAGCGGCCAACTTCCATTATTTTTGGTACGCAAAAAATGGATAGACCCAATAATAATAATAATAATTCGACTATATAAAGATATAAACTTTTCATTAAGAATATAGTAAATATTTACGAAATGTGTGGCTTGGTGCAGTTGTGTTTGAAATTTTTGTATAAAATGTGTCGTGATTGTTCTGATATTGAATATTACATTTTATATAACTTATTTAAGTGGTATTTAGGCATTATATTGGCAGTACAATGGTGAAGTGAACTAAAGAATAGGTCAAACTTACATGATCTCATAAAGAAAAACGTTTTAAAAGATGATCTGTAAAACGACAGCTCTATTTTTAAAAAAAATGATAGGCCTAAAGAGAATTAGCTCGAATTGGAATGTGATGTTTAAGGGATTAAGTATTTGGTAAAGTTTAATGTAAACAAGCTTTCATACAAATAAATAGATTAGTATTATAATTATTAATAATATAATTTTCTAATGGTTTCGTTAGCTATATATATATATAATAATATATATATATATATATATATAGTATATATATATATAGTATAATATATATATATTATATATATATATATATATAGTAAATAGTATATATATAGGTCAGCGTTTAGTATATCCGTCATATGTATCTCAAAAACTATTAATGCTACAGTAAAACGGAATCCATTGGTGGAATGCTGGTTCAATTTTAGTATACGAAAATGTAAAAAAAAAAGATAATAAAAAAAATAAATAAAATTATATCTCAAAACTACAATAGCTACAGGGAAATGAGATACATTTTTGGAATCTGGTAAAAATTTCCGCATAAGAAAATGTAGAAAAAAAAAAATAAAATAAAATTTATGTTGTAATATTATAGTAATATTGATTAGAAGGCCTATTTAGGAGACCTTTTATTGGTTCTTCGTCGTTAAAAATAAATTAGGACTTTCTATTGAAGATAGGAATAGACTTTCTATCAAAGTTTGCTTTTTTGTTTGTAAACTAAAGAATACCCAAGGGTTACCCGCACCGATGGAGGAGTCGGGTCTCTCGGCCTTCGGGGAACTACGGCGGTAGGAACTAATTCCCCTCCGGGAGGGTCCTCCGACCCCCGCCTTTGGTATTTGGGTGTCGCGGGGTTCCTCGCCCCTACCCCTACGGGTGTATGGAAAACGTCCCCCCGTATGTTCCCCGTCGGCTCGATGCCCCTACATTGCGGACCTCTTAATAATTTTCCCCTGTGAACTTCTTACCAGGAATTTCCAAAAATGTATTCCGCATTTCGGCTGTTTAGGTCTATTGTAGTTTTTGAGATAATATATATATTTTTTTTTTTTTTTTTTTTTTTTTTTTTTTTTTTTTTTTTTTTTTTTTTCCTTTTCGTAATATACATTGACAGCATTCCAGCCATGTATTCCGTTTTACTGTAGCATTAATGTTTTTGAGATACTATAACTGGATATACTAAAACGCCGGCCCATATATATATTATATAGGCCCTGTTATGTTGTCTAAGACGCAGTAGTTTGGGATTTTTTTTTTTTTTTTTTTAAGCATATGACTTAGTATAGATACTAACTAATGCTCCCTTCGGGGCTCCATGGACGTGATTCAAAAGTTCGAAATAGTTTTAAAAAACTATTAAACATAACATACAGATGACTATAGCTTTAAAAAAATGCAAAGTGTCAAAAAGTACGGCCACTTACAGAAAAACCGAATTACATATTGAAATCAAGCGTATAAAGCTTATTATAAAAAAAGTAAAATGCAAAGAAAAAAACAAATAAAATATATTTTTTTGCTATAAAATGAATATCTTCGAAAAAGTATCGACACTTACAGAAAAAACCATTACATATTTGGAATCATGCGTGTAAAGCCTATTAACAAAAATGTAAAAAAGAAATACACCTAATAAAAAAAATAAATTTAGGGGGCTCGAGCCAACGGGGGACAGAGGGGGGGACGTTTTCCATACCGCCGTAGGGAAGGGGCGGGGAACCCCCGCGACACCCAAATACCAAAAGAGCGGGGGTTCCGGAGACCCTCCCCGGAGGGGGGAAATAGTCCTGCCACCCCTGTCGTCCCCCGGAAGGCCGAGAGACCCGACCCCTGCCATCAATCTGCAGTTTAACCCTTGGGTATTCCTTTAGTTAAAAAAAAATAAAAATTAAAAACTGGACGGAGTCGTAAAACGTAAACGGTCAATAATATTTTTGAATCATTGTTTTCAACCCTTAAATTTAACTATTAGGATTCTATTCAGGAAATACGTATAAAAAACACAAGAAAAATGAAAAATCAAAAACTGAGATCGGTGCTTAAACAATAACAGGTCCTAATATATATATATATATATATATTAATATATAGTATATATATATATAGTTATATATATATATAATATATATATAATATATTGATATAATTATATGTATTATATATATTATATATTATAATATATATATATATATATAAACTGCTTGCAGAACTCAAGCGTATTATATATATATATACTGTGATTTATATATATATATAGTATCTATATATATATATAGTATATATAGTATATAGTAATTATATATATAGTATATTATATATGAATTATATAAGTATTATATATATATATATATATTAATTATATAAACGTATCACTTTTAAAGTTTTAATTAAATGTTTACCTCATTATGACGCAACTGGCCTGGTAAGAGTTGCCAGGTGACGATTATCGCTATATAGATTTCTATAATCGTTACTATATTATTATATATATATATTATATAGATATATATAGTAATATAATATTATATATATTATATATATATTATAATATATTATATATATATAAGTTTCTATATCGTTATATAGTATATTATATATATAGTATTTTATATATATATAATAATTAAACAGCTATCGCGATACCTGTTATTGATAAAAGATTTTACCAGATAGCAGATAACCCGAAACCGTTATCGCGATAAATTATCGCCATTTGGTTATTGGTAGTTTGGAACAAAAATTATCGCGATACCGATTATCGGTAAAAGATTTTATCGGATAACAGATAAGCCGGAACCGTTATCGCGATGAATTATCGCGATAATTTATCTCGATAACGCTCACCTATGGGAACCACCACCATCTCCAATTACTCTTTCAACTTCATTTACATTTTGAAAGAAACTATTTTTGCGCGCAATTAGATTAATTTCAAAATTTATATTACAGAACTTTGGCTATTCAATAAAATATATATAAAAAAAATTTATCTCTAAATTTATAAAGGTTTATACATTATATATTTGTTTTTATTTAAAAAAAAAAAACTTTTTTTTTTTTTTTTATTCAATTTAAGATACGTACAGTACTGTACTATAATGTAATAAATATTCTACTAATTAACTAGTCAATAAAATGTTTATACACTGTATTGTAAATAGCATTATATATGCTAATTTATTCAATTATAGTTAAGGATAAATAAAATACTGCTGCTATTTTATTCACCTTATCCAAAGGTAAAAATTTTAAAATCGATAATTTTTCAGGAGGATTAAAGTTAATACGCGATGTCGCTAATAACGCGGGAGGTTACGTCAGGAACCTAACCCCCGCGTTCTACGAGGGACACCTGAATTTATAAATATTACATAAAATTATTATTATTTACGGCTATCTCATTTAGCCATCCAAATTTTCAAGTACATAAATCGTAAGATATTTGACCCCGTCGTGATTTGACCATACTTCTATTACGGACATTCTAATTATAATTATTAAAATCTAATTTTTAATAAAAATATTTTTATATATAAAATTTAATATAGGAAATATTCTCTAAATTATGTAACTTCATAAATTTAAATTATTTATGCACTTTATTGAAATGGATAACAATTTTATTTTTAATATTGTATATTTAATAACATTAAAAAATGTTTATTATTATTATTATTATTATTATTATTATTATTATTATTATTATTATTATTATTATTATTATTATTATTATTATTATTATTATTATTATAATGGTAATAGTTCGAGTAGAACTTGCTTATGGCATGCAGTGGCACTTGTTATGACCAGGGTTGTGGAGTCGGAGTCGGAGTTGCGGAGTCGGGGAGTCGATAGTTTTGAAGAGAGTGGAGTCGGAGTCGGAGTCGGAGTCGGCAATTTTGAAAAGGGTGGAGTCGGAGTCGGAGTCGGAGTCGGTAATTTTGAAGAGGGTGGAGTCGGAATCGGAGTCGGAGTCGGAGTCGGAGTCGGAGTCAGAGTCAAAGTCGATAATTTTCAAAAGGGTGGAGTCGGAGTCGGTAATTTTCAAGAGGTCGGAGTCAGAGTTGGAGTCAAATAAGCCTGTCTCATAGAGTGCCTCTTCTTCTCGAGTAGAAATTTTTAACCGATTCCACAACCCTGGTTATAACAGCATTAACTTTTAACGATCTTTCAAAGTTTCTTAATAAATTTATTATACAGTATAAAGTTTGTAAAATTGCGAGAGAGAGATGCAGAACAAACCTAGTCCAAAATGGTCGACAAGGAAAAGTGATCGACTGGTCAAATGGTCGACATTTGTATATATATAAAAAAAAAATCTGGTTATTAAGAGTTTCTCTAACGAATCCTCCAACAAACCCTAACCTAACCTAACCTAACCTAACCTAACCTAAACCTAACCTAACCTAAACCTAAACCTAAACTAACCTAACCTAACCTAAACCTAACCTAACCTAACCTAAGCCTAACCTAACTCGATTAGAACTTGCTTATAACATGCAATGGCATTTGTTATGACAGTATTAACTTTTGACAAACTTTCAAAATTTAACTTAATAAATTTATTATACAGTACAAAGTTTGAAAAATTGTGAAATAGATGGAGAACGCTGCAAAGCAGTTTGGCGATAGCGTCTGTTCGTTCGTTTCCTTTTGCACAACACTGAGTAGTTAAGAGCGCCGTTATTGCGAAACGCCGTTAAGCGAGTAGCCGTTATTGCGGGGTGCTACTGTATATATATATATATATATATATATATATATATATATATATATATATATATATATATATATATATATATATATATATATATATATATATATATATATATATATATATATGGTCAGCGTCTGTATTAGCCGTCATATA
>JABUQX010072999.1:10000-15000 GCA_015478945.1 Trachelipus rathkii
TTATATTTAGCTCTATCTAATTGGAAATATCTTTTTTTTTTTTTAGCAAAGCTTAGAAAATCAAATATATGAAATTCTTCATTATTTTTATTTTCACCGTTTTCTATATATATATATATATATATATATATATATATATATATATATATATAACCAGATTGGAGGTAAGGTGCGTCGCATGCACCGGAAACAAAAGTAGTAGAAGAATATGACGCAAGTTCCCTTTATACTTTTAAATGAGAACTCGTTGCAGCCAGAAAAATCTTCCCTAACGCTTCACCCTTCACCTTGCGTCGAACCTTCACTATGGCATCTCGTCACTGTAGGGTTCATGCCTTGGCCCAGATTGGCCACAACCATTCCTTCTCACAAAACCCCACCATTCACTCCTATTATGCACCTTTCTTCTCGCCTCTGCCAAATTCACATTCCTCTCCTTCAGACATTCCTTTACTGACTCAATCCACATTTTCTTCAGTCTCCCAGGAGGTCGATTCCTTGCACACTCACCACTATAGATCTTCTTTACCACCCGACTATCATCCATCCTTTCCAAATGACCAAACCATTTCAATATCCTCTCGTTTATTCTCTCATTTATGCATTTCTTCACACCGCGCAACTCTCTTATGCGTTCATTTCTCATTTTATAAATTCTTCTCACATTTACCATGCCCCTAATTTATATATATATATATATATATATATATATATATATATATATTATATATATATATATATATATATATTTATAATAATATAATATATATATATATATATATATATATATATATAATATATATACGTATATATATATATATAATAATAATATATATATATATATATATATATAATATATATATATATATATATATAATAACATAATAATAATAATATATATATATATATATATATATATACTTCTATATATATAACTATATATATTTATACATATACATAATAATAATATATATATATATATATATATATATATATATATATATATATATATATATATATATAATAATATTAACATATATTTATATATATATAAAGATATATATATTTCTACATACCTATATAACGTTAAAACTATTAAAAAAATGTATGTTTATAATATGTTAGTAATTAGTAATTACTCCTTCAGTATCTATCGATTGATGTATCTTTTTTTTTTACAGTTTTTCTACTAATAAACCCTTAAAAACGAAGTCTGGCAAACGTCTAAGGTTCAGTTTTTTATTTCGCCAAGATTTTTTTTTTTTGGGGGGGGTAAGTGCCCCCCTCCCTACCCACTATGCATATATATATATATATATATATATATATATATATATATATATATATATATATATATATATATATATATATATATATATATATATATATATATATATATATATATATATATATATATATATATATATATATATATATATATATATATATATATATATATATATATATATATATATATAATCAAGAGAGTTCACTCTGGATGTTATTTGGAAAGTAAGATATTTTACCCCATCGTGGTCAAGGGGTAACACTCTTGGTTTACCATCTTAAGGGTAAGGGTTCAAACCCACTTAGGGACATTATATTCTGTACAGATAGTGATGCGAGTAATGCATTATCCTTATATATATATATATATATATATATATATATATATATATATATATATATATATATATATATATATATATATATATATATATATATATATATATATATATATATATATATATATATATATATATATATATATATATATATATATATATATATATTTATATTTTTATCCCTATGGTTTTCACTCAAACACTATTTATTTTATTATTTTATTAAGATCACAAACATTTTAATACAATTTAGTTGGATAAATATTTAGTTTCACCCTACGTGACTAATCCTAGCTTTCGTTAGATATGTCATCTAACCTCCTCGGGGTCACATCACGAGAGTAAAAATTTTTTGGATGATTACTTCATGACGTTAGTTACTAAGACGGTTGGTAATCGTTTGATGAATTATTAGCTCGTTCCAAGTTATTTAGTATATTCCGGCATGACTTTGATGATTTTAAGGCTTCATTTATGTTATCGTCTATGGAGTAGTTACCTCGGTCTCTATTGATGTTGTTTGTATTTTTAATTGCATATGATTCGTAAAATTTACGGAATTTGTGGTTTTTTATTGTTTTTATTATTTTGTTGCTATTAATTCCAATCATATGACTTTCTTTAAGGTGTGTTGTTCATATATCCAAATACTTTTGATATAGAGAGATTTCATAATTACATAAATAACTTGGCACCCACCATCAAATTTACAAAAGAAACCCCTAATAACAAAACCATCCCATTTCTAGATATGCAAATTAATTGGGAAAACCCAACTAACATTATTTTTTCAGTATATAAAAAACCGACCCATTGTCCTAAATATATACATTGGTATTCAAGTCACAAATTGCATACAAAAAAAAAGCCATAATTGTTACCTTAACACTACGAGCTTTACGAATTTGCAGCGATCTTACCATAAAAACAGAAATTAACGATATTATAGAAACTTTCAGTAAATTAAATTATCCCAAATGCATAATACACCAAAGTATCGGACAAGCCAAAATTATATTTAATAAGGAAAATAATGCAAACAATAATAAAGAGTTTAATAAACACAAATATACATTAATTACAAATACAAATATCAATTATAAAACATCGAAATTAAAAATAGTAACTAAAAATAACAATACCTTTAAAAAATTACTAAAGCCTAAACTAGAAAATAGCAACAATTCAGCAATATACGCAATACCCTGCAAATCATGTAACAAACAATATATTGGAGAAACAATAGACATAAAAAGAAGAATTTCCCAACACAAACACGACTTACAAACATACAACAACAATTCACCTTTAGTAGCACATCACCTTAAAGAAAGTCATATGATTGGAATTAATAGCAACAAAATAATAAAAACAATAAAAAACCACAAATTCCGTAAATTTTACGAATCATATGCAATTAAAAATACAAACAACATCAATAGAGACCATGGTAACTACTCTATAGACGATAACATAAATGAAGCCTTAAAATCATCAAAGTCATGCCGGAATATACTAAATAACTTGGAACGAGCTAATAATTCATCAAACGATTACCAACCGTCTTAGTAACTAACGTCAAGAAGTAATCATCCAAAAATTTTTCACTCTCGTGATGTGACCCCGAGGAGGTTAGATGACATATCTAACGAAAGCTAGGATTAGTCACGTAGGGTGAAACTAAATATTTATCCAACTAAATTGTATTAAAATGTTTGTGATCAGTGTTTCTTTCAGGCATACTTCCGGGGGGGCATTGCCCCCCCGGAGACAGTCGAGTGCCCCCCCGGAGAAAATCGAGCATAAATTAATTTTTGTCGTAAATTACAAAATAAAGCAAATAAATATAAAAAGTATGTTTAAATCTATATTATCTAGCCATAAATAAAATCCGCCAGAATGCATGGAAACTTGCTAGATATGGCCATAAAATAACAAAGTTGTCAATTCTGACCTCTGAGAAGTCGCGAACGTTTGAGAACGTTATGTGAGAAATAGGTATTTTTCGATATTTAAATATTTTTCAAAATATATAAGTATTTTTCAAAATCCATGTTTTTGACATTTGTCAAAACTCCTCCTAAACTATTCGTGGAAATGACTTCAAACTTGAAATATGCATAGATTGGTCCATTACCTATAATTATAATCATTGATAAGAACTTTTTCAATTTATACAGTTTTGTGCTCAGCGTTGTCCAATTTCCAAACCCACTTTTTTGGGGATTTTGAAATGAAAAATTGCGATAATTTTTTTCTACTCATCCGATCAACATCAAATTTTTAGGGCCTATGTAGTCGGAGGAGGTGCACATTTTTTACTTAGATAATTTCTTTGCATATGCATTAGGTTTGGATTTTTCTTGGAACAAATTTTCAAAAAAAAAAAATTTTTGAAAATTTTTTAAAAATTTTCTTTTGAGTATACAAAACAATTATCTAAGTAAAAAAGATGCATCTTGCCCGACTCTAAAAGTCCTGGAAATTTGATATTGATCGAATGAGTAGAAAAAAAATTATTTTTCATTTCAAAATCCAAAAAAAAGTGGGTTTGGAAATTGGACAATGCTGAGCACAAAACTGTATAAATCGAAAAAGTACTTCTCAACGATTGTAGGTAATGGACATATTTATGCATATTTTAAGTTTGAAGTCATTTCCACGAATAGTTTAGGAGTTTTGACAAATGTCAAAAACATGGATTTTGAAAAATTTTAAATTCTGAAAGAATGACTACAGTCACAGAAAAACACCCGAAAACAACGTTTTAGAGGGTAAAAACAGCTACAGTTTGGTGTTTATAGAGTCAAAATTGGCTGAAAATTCCGAATTTTATGTCCATTTTTTGATTAGGCTCAAATAGGAAAGGTTTAAAAATACTTTTGCGAGGGTTGTATTTTTTGGTAAAGGAAGAAGTAGCTTACACTACTAAATATCAGAGTTTGATTGAAAGTTTTTTTGGACAAATTGAATGATGATTTTAAAACATGGAGAAAAGATCAGAGTGATAGGTCGAATTACAGCAGCAAGGACACTGCCGATGAGCTTCTGTTATGTATGGGTGAAGTTTTGAAAGATGAGTTGAAAAAAACATTGAAAAACAAGAAGTTCTCCGTTTCAGCAGATGAGAGCACTTCTTTAAGAAATGAAATGGAGCTGAGTATAATGTTTAGAGTAGTGGAGGGTAAAAATCCCGTAGAAAAGTTCTTGTCAATTGTTAAAATACCCAATGGAAAAGCAGAAACTATTGCAAATGCTATTGATAAGGAACTGACTGATCTTGATTTAAATTATGACAACATTATTGCTTTTGGATTTGATAGTGCTTCTAATATGGCTGGAAAAGTTGGAGGTGTAAGAAAAAGGCTTTCAGAA
>JABUQX010073000.1:0-15000 GCA_015478945.1 Trachelipus rathkii
ATTTTGAAAAAAAAATCTGAATATACTCTGATTTACTTTTAGATATTATATATTATATTTTACGCTAGTTATTATATAATATATATATTTATATATATTAATATATAATATAATAACTATATATATAATTAGTATAATTAAATAATTATATTAATATATTAATTATATTTATATTATTATTTAATCTATCATAATATTAATAATAATCATAACTATTATTTTAAGTTAAATTTTAATATATATTATATATTTATATTATATAATAATTAATATTATATAATATTATATTATTAATATATTATAATATAAATATGTATTATATATAATAATATTAATATATATAAAATTAATATATTATATTATAATCACTATCACTATTATATGTACTACTACTATCATGCGTTCTCTTCATAGGTTACTATTTTATATTGTATTATGATATAATATATATTATATTTATATATATGAGTATATATATATATATATATATATATTATATATTATATATAGGGTGAGTATATATTATGGGGTTTATATTACGGTGGTGACTTAGGATGTTAGGTGACAGGTAGTTAGGTTGCCGGATGCTATATAACGTATATATACTTTTAGGTGAGGGTACTTGAGTAATAGGCACATATAGGGGTCTATAACGCTCTTAACGAAGTATTAATTATAATAATTATATAGAGAAATGTTAACAGGGGAGTTTGCAATAATAGTTCAAAACAGAATCTGTTAATTATGTAGGATAATTATATAGGATATCAAATGAAAAATGAAGAATCAAAAGAGAACTGAGCAGCTTCAAAGGCAAGTATGTGATTGGTCGTTGTTATCCCAAAAGTCGAAACAAACCTTTAGTTCGAATTTAGCCTACTAATCTTACGCTTTTAATAAGCCTAAAATTCATTTCTGACTATATTCAGGAAATTAGGAAAGAGTCCAAAACGCGTGTATATAACCCTATTTCACTTACCCGTATGCATTTCTTTCATGAGGAGAATATTAACCCCTATAAGAATTCACTTAGTACGACTTATTAGAAAACCCTAACACGGTAAATTACCAGTTTAACAATACAAATAGATAACATTATTATACACATAAACGTTTATATTCCCATTTCAGAAATATCTCAAAACCCTATATATAGTCCCTATTTCGAGAAATATCGGTCCAAGGCCCGAACTATAATACGCTAGTTTATATTAATCTATATTATTCACCATAATCATAATATTTAATTTAATATATATTTAATTATATAATTTTAATAATATAATATATAATTATATATATAATATATTATATATAATATTATATTATATATAATATATTTAATATTATATATTATATTAATTATATATTATATATATATATACATATATATTATAAATATTAATATTAAGTATATATATAATTAATTAATAATATATTATATTATATATATAAAATAAGTTTATTTTTTATTGGATTATTATTATTAAAATTGGGAATATAATAAGGTAAAGAGCAAAGATTTTTGTTAACTTTAAGGTAAAAAAAAAATGCTTGTTTATCCACTATATTGTTTTTACATATAATAGCGCTATGATGAGTCATTATATAGGCGCAAAGAAATATTGGCTGTTGCGTACCTTATTGCTATAGAATCCTGACCCTTTATTTATATAATAATATTGTTATTTCAGGAGTTAGATTAGCGCCTAATGCCGCCTATTTTTGCTGAGCTCTAAACGAAATTGGTAATTATAATATCCGGTAGGCCTCAGCCTAATTAAAGGCCCATAATATTAAAGGCTCCGGCATAACTCGGTGTGATCACTAGCAACGCACCCATACCTTATCTGGTATATTAATATAATTATTATATATAATATTAATATAAATAATAAATAATATATATTATATATAAATATATTATTAATATATAAAGATATTATATATTAAATATAATATATATTATTATATATATCATATATATTATGAGTAGTAATTTATTAAAATATATATTATATATTAATATATATAAATTAAGTATATTTAATATTATATATTTATATATTAAATATTATATATATTATTATGATAAGATTATTTTACATGATTATGTCATTTGCCTCTCTAATACATAAAAGTCAACCATTAGATACCTTATTAAAATTGACAAATTAAAATACTATAAATAAGCGTTTTAATGTAGCATAGAAGAAAGTTGTTTATCCGATTTCAGAAATTATCAAACTTTTTCATCTATTAAAATTTATATATATGAATAAATGTTAATTAAAAATTATTACGATTATTCTACAATAATATACCAAAAAAGATAAAGATTTTTCCGAAATGATACACAACTATAGGAGATAAAGATGAAAGATATAAAAACACCTATTAAGAAAAATATCTCAAAAAATGCTGCTGGAGAAGAGATAATTGACCGGCACATTACTTATTTGTATTCTCGCGCACCAACTTTAATTAATTGAAAAATTTCGAAAACAGCTTTCTTTATGCTTACAAACAGAAATAAGTGAACCGCAAAAGGTTTAATTTACACTCATTTACGTTATAACATTAATGGATGGAAAAGAAGTTCAGTCATATAAAGGTTACAGCAAGGGAGGATAAGATATTAAAAAGGAGATAAATATAAGAAAAATATACTCTCTTGTTATTAATAACGTGTAGTATATTATCCGAAGTCTGAGATTGTAAGATAGTGGAATAATTGGTATAATGTGCCTATTAACCATTAATATTCTATTTATTCGATACACTATAAAGATTAATACAAAACCTTGTTCTCTATTGAGAGATGGTTCAATAGAAAAGACATTTATATAATTTATATTTTTTAAGGAGGATGGAACTTCGTAGCGTAATACAAGAAGTAAATGAGAAGGATTCATATTGTAACCTGAATTATAGAATAAAGAATTGTTTAATACAAAATTCTCTATGTTTATGAAGAAAGATAATAGTGTCACTTAGAGAGACCATGGGAAAAAATCAGTGGTTTTGCAATCAGTGAAAGAAGAATAATTTCATACTACTTTAATTATTAGATATAATTAATCATCTTTTCGTTGTATAGATCATGTATTATAAATCATTAATAAAAAACAAGATGAATTCAAAATACGAGAGAGAATATTTGTGTTTCAAACACCAGGTATATAAAAATCACAAATCAGATAGGTCTATAAGCTGTATATTGCTGATACGATGAGTCAATAATCCAGGTCACAAGAAGGTTAGTGAAAGTATAAGAGTACACATTATTATGAGTTCATTTTTGGAGGTGGAATCATATTAAGATACTTAGAGGTAACAGTAAATATAACTAATTATATTTTGACGAAAGGAGTTATTATGAAGTACGTAGGATAAATATAGTTAATTTTATAATAAGGTATATGATTATGGTTTTTATAATTGCCATAGTTGATAAGAGGTGGCAGGTAAAGAGTTGCTACGTACTATATTGAGTCAAATATCTTTACTCGGACTATTTTTCCTTTTATGTCTTAAAGACAGGTAATAGGACAACAGCGGCTATGTTGCAGACGACTTTGGAAAAAGAACATCACTTTCTTTACTACAGTTATCCACACTATGTGTCTAGACCGCTTTAGTTTCAATCATATAGTAACGACACATAGTTACTAATTGTCATATAAGGAATTGGAGTTTCTTTTTATCAAGTTGCAGGTTATTATAATGATAATTTAGTTGGTTTGCTAAAATACCTCGATATACAAAGAACCCCAGGATTGCCTGGTAAAATGAAAAGGATTGTTGGTGGATAACTCATATGGATATATCTGGGTAGAATTTAAGTGTACTTAAAAATATATCCACTGGTCAAGGAAATAAGACGATTTTTGTCTTGGGAAACTTACCAGGGACCCTTGGAATTATGCTCTCTCTATTTCTCACAATCCTTGCTTAATTGCTGCCAGAATTACTATAAAAAGCGCGTTAAATTATTTAAAAACCACGCGTTACTGGTTACTCGTTTATAATTATAGAGAAAAAAGAGAGGGTAATTATGAAGAAAAATTTCACATGGATATGTTATTCTTCAATCTTAAATACTCAGTTATTAAATTTTCATAAAAAAGAAAATAATTAGGCAAGTTATTAATTTATGGATTTACAAAGAGTCTTAACATTTAGTTTAGCTTATAGGTTCAAGTCCCCCCAGGGAATATGAAAATAAATAAAATAAATCAGCTCAATAATGAGTCTTAACCTAAGAACAACTAGTTGAGACCTACCAGCCCTAGATGAAAAAAAAGGAGTATTAGCTACACATATGAATAGTAAAACTAAAATAATACTATAGAATAACATGGGAAAAATGAAAAGGGTTTGAGTTTATATAGTGACATTTCATCATCCATATAGTAGCAAATACTGAGACATTTAGGGAGATATCAATTCTTAAAATGAATATTAATATAGATCAATGATATAACCATAAAACTGAGGCTCAGCTTTTAAATATATATTTGCCGCAAATTAAACTAATGTGAAAAAAACAAGTAATTAAGTTAGAAATTATACGACGAGTAAACTTAAAAAGGTAATATAAAAGATCATTTACATTATATATATAAACAAAAAATATAAGTGGGGATAATATACTATTATGAGTTCCATACACTAGCGTACATGAAAAAAGTAGACAAAGGAGAGTGGTATAAGGGGCGGGTTGGGCTCCTTGGACCAGATAACCAAAATTGGTGGGAAGCCTTTTGAAATGGTCCAAATAGGTACCTGAAAAAAATAAACACTATATATTCTAACTAAAATACCCCTTCACCGTAAGAGCTAGGTAGTTAGTACCATAGTATAAACATATTATTTATATTGCACAAACTGTAATTTGCAAAGGGCTTCATAGCTACAACTATCTATTATAAACAATAAAGACTTAGGGCAATAATAAAAAATTCAAATATATACAACTTTTTCTTAATAATCTTTATCCATAATATCACCGGTACCGTTTCCACTAAGCAACTCCTCCAATAAACTTCACTTAAATCAAATATATAATATCTCACCGATACCTTATCAATCTTCCTTAAATCTACCCATTCAATAGGAATAACTACCACTCTAAATCCCGCTTTTAATTTGAGCAGCGTCCTACTGTTTAGCTCTCGTTAATGTAGCCGTTGACGCGTACAATTATCTTCTGAGCTATATCACACCCGCATGTGAAAGTCTTCCTCTTATTATAATTTAGTTTTAATATGTTTTATTGTTTATTATCACTTCTCAATTTTATGTATAGCCTGTGTTTGGTCGAGAGAATTCAGTCTATCTCACGCCTAGTATTATTACAGCTCATGTTTAATTATTATAACAACCAACAACAGTTATATTTTTATTATTAACAACATCATTATTACAGTTAACAATAGATTTAGATTTCAGACTGATTAGATTTTTTGCACCGGACTGGATGCTCTTTTTATATAGTATACCAGTACTCAAAACAATATAGTTTTTATACTTTTCTATATCTATTACTTATTTCTTTTGTCGTATCTATTCTGTTTTCTCTGTTGTTACGATAATTTACATAAGAGAAGCAAACTGGGGAAAGGTATGCAGCTCCAACTGTATTGACGAGTTTTTAAGTACTTTTTTTGATATATTAATTTACACAATTTAACTCCAAGGTGAATATTTTTAATTAATATATAATTAGCACACATTAAACTAAGTTTTCAACACTTAGGTCTTTCAAGTGTTTGTATGTGATATCTCCTTCATTTTCTCATACTACATTTTCCGTACCTAGAATTCTTTTCCGTTCTAGATGTTTCGACTTTTCGTTTCTTCTCGTTTTGTTGCTTATGCTGAACACGTCATAATATTGTGATAGATGATTGATGTTTTGGGAAAATCAGATTTAACTTTCCCAAAATTGGCCTGCATCATCTAAATGGGACTTCCACACACGGACTCCCTCCTCCTCTTCCTTCCTTGCTTAGTGGTGTAGACTACGGTAGGTCAGATTTTTGCATAAATGCGGGCTTTTCTTACTATAGAGACCCTTCACACACAATCCGTTACACGAGCGCTTTAAATTCCTAACTCTTTGTTCATCCAGTTCGCAACTCACCTCTAACCCTCATATCTTCTCAACTCAATAAGCTTCTTCAGAAGCACTCTATATTCTTTGTCCATAGAGACTATCTTATGTCCTGAGAACTCAAAATGCACTTATAAAAGAATTCAATAACACTCTAAACTACGTTATATTCACGAGCTATCCACTATCACACTTATTCATAATTCTCCGTCTAAAGGTGGAGTATGTGCCTATGTTTTAACCATTAACACTAAAAAACCTGTAACTATTAAATACTGTCTCGTGAATTCTCGAATCACCTACAATATTCGAATGTTACATGGGGTGGCTTAAAATCTTTCTTCCTTCTACTCACATTCCCCGGGAGATTCTTTTAGTTGCATAATACTGGACATACTAAAGTTTCTCATAACAGGCCCTACAACACGCACACACGTATTTCTCCTCGACCGCCTCTTTCTTTTGAGTAAATTATCCTTACACACCTCTCCACCATACATGAGACCCTTGTTATACTGGCCAACCCCTCTTTCTCATCAAAAATACTGAGGTCCTCTTCTAAGGGGATTTCAATGTACACAACACTGAATGGTTGGGATCCTCTCATACTGATTTAGGTGGCGAGGAGGACTGAAATCATTCAGCATTCTCAACTGATCTATAACAACTATTAAAAGAACCAACTTTATTCCGGATCGTCCTAAACCAATTCTTGAACACACTTGACCTATGTTTCACCACAAAAGATCTTAACTACTATATTACATCTATAACTAAATAATTTAACCAAGGGGAATAACACATCCCTGGGTTCTCACGCGATCTCGAGCTCATTCACCTAAATTATGGTCAAAAAATCTGACCACCATTTCCTTTCAAACAACTTTATATTCTTCCACCTTAAATTTTTTTAACTACTTCTCCTCACACCAAGCTCAGCTCTTTCGCCCTAGGTCGCGTTATTCCTTTCTGGCCACTCCATCTCTATGATCGGGCCGGATTGGAGGGGCTTTGCGCTGCTTCTTATACGCTAAACTCATAAAGTGTAAATGATCTCAGGGCTTTCCTTGGTGACCGCTTTAACGACTTCAGTGCCGACACAGTGTTGAGGCACAGCTGTAACCTCGATTGATGGGAATGAGGCAGGTTCATAACTCCTTATTTACATAACACTCAAAACTCTTCTCTCCTCGAGGCTCCACATCCAATATGGTTCGGAACTCTGGCTAATTATGTCTTTAACTCCCCTGGTCGGCCACTATTCCAGAGCTAGAGACAAATGCGTATCGAGGGCTGGAACAACCATGTTTCTTCTTGATCTTCACTAAATAACCAAATATTGTTCTCTAAGTTATATTTTCTACACTCATCAGCTAGATGATTTTCACGAGTGGTGGCTCAATGGAATGATAACACTACCTATCGAACCGCCAGTCAAAAGCGGACCTTATCATCAAACGAAATGTGCGCTAACTCTTATCACTTGTGTATCTCTCCCTAACCTTCGGGCCGCAATTTAAGATACTCTCTCTCTCGGCCCTCCTCCAAAGTCCTGCCAAAAAACATCTCCAACAACTTCTTCCGGGATCGTGGACAAAATTCCCTCTTTATTCAACCCTATTTCACTATCCTCTTATTAGCGACTATACATAGATAGTTATCTTCGTTTGTCCATACAACTCATCCACAGCGGGAACAATGAGATTGGATCTTACACTTCTTCAGTTTTTCCTACGGTCTCTTCCCCTTTCATCATTTTTCACCATATCATAAACGGTATTCAACACTGCTCCGGACTCCGACTTTCCTGAGGCACTCTCTTTCGCAACTTATACACCTCCCCTCCACATTATCTCCCAGTTATCTTGCTTACCAGGTGTGCCCTACTCGACTTTCCTTATTAGCCTGCAGATATTATACACTATACTAATTCTGAGTGCATGCGCCCTACCTTGACATGGCTTGGATTCATTGCAACAACCGGTTAGGAAAAGTTTCCACAAAGATCGGTTGAGTAGCCGACCCTCGTGAATGTGCATTTTTCCCTCACCTTCCCATCCGACCGAGTTTTGAGGGAGTCCTGGTCTGCTTCTCTAGTGCCCTTGGACATCTCACCTCTTCTCTCGTCTTTCAAAATACCTAGTTCTGCTCTTTTATCAATTCTCTATTGCCTACAAACTCATTAAGCACTTTATACTCACATATCATAGTGTTTTTAGGATAGCGCGCATTATATGTCTAACTTAAATACCTATATTCCGTAATAAAGGAAGATCCGCTACATGATCCTTTAACTAATCTATCGCCTACTTAAATAGCCTTCTATAACTCTTGGATAATTAATTTTATATACTAATACTAATAACTATTGAAACCCTTATCTCAACTATATATATATAATTATATATATATTATATATCTTACATTTTTAGACGCTATTATCTGATCTATATCACCCTATTATCTTATCACGAATCGCCAGTACGCTTTACGGCGCTTCGAGGTCAACTATGGTTAGATTATATATATACTATTCACTATTCACTATATACAGAGGTTATATTTGGATATTATTTCACACCGTTCTCTGAGTAATGAATAGGTCCGACAGAGGTAGACGGGGTGCACTGTGTTGTAGAGAGAGAGGAGCTTGAGAGATACACATTATTTAATTTCACATATGCGGCATTTGACGGCCGAGAGAGATATTCGCGGTCACGAGCGTCACTTGCCTCTGAACACTACACAAGTCCTTCCCCACCATCAATAATAGGAATTCTCTCCATACTCATTAGAAGACATATACATTAATGTACTAGTCTTACTTATATCATTACTCGCTACAAATAAATTCTAAGGGGTCTTGGTGTGTTGTGGGTGTGGGGAGCGGAGACGCTCTTCATTCTTGTGCTAAATCTGTCAATGCACGTCGGCTCGCTCTCTCCCCTTAACCGAAATCTAGAGGTTTCTTGAGATCTTCAATATTACACTTAACATTATTCCTCTGACTTTCACATTAACTAAGATCTCTCGTTGCACATCTAACTCTTCACCCTCCATGATGCCGATGACTCGACCCTTCATTCTTCAACTCCACCTCCTCTCCATTCTGCTCCTTGGGTCTTGGTAGCTGTTCTCAGACACTTGCCCCCCTGCTCGCTCCTACATCTTCCGACTCTCTCCACTTCTCCGCTGATCTGGATCACCGACACTTCTTACCGGGAAATAGGTTGGCCTCGTCGCAACCCTCATTAGAGTGGAACCATCCTCTATATATCTTCCCCAACCAAACCCATTAAAAACCACAATCTTCTCATACAGATTTTACCTTCCCCTCTATTATTAGAAAAAACGACCCATATTACTAAACTTCTCCCCATATCGGCTTCTTTCTACAGACAGAGGTTAACTCCAATCACGAGTCTACTAACACATGTTTGTATACATAATATATAAATTACAAATATCCATATATGAGTTCTTTACACCCAGGTACGAGATTCAAACACAAATGCTCTTCTCTGGCAGCCCTGGAGCTTGACAGTCGACAGGTGGAGATTAATGCTCTTACACTGGCGAGTTACCACTCAAAGAAACTGGGTCTCGATCGTTTAGAACTGCGAAAGGGCGTTATAATTGCAACGTCCTTTCAACTGGAATTATACTTTCGGCAGTTGTATACAAGGGCTTCTTCACATAACTTCGCTAAATAACACAAATTATAAATTAGTATGAGAGTTTTATATGACTCTCATTTAATACTTGGAGGGTGTACTCAGGTTCATCTCACGTGTTTTATGGATAAGGGATTACGAGTACAATAGGAAAAAAGTACATTATAAACTATGTACACACTAGTAATCTATTCTAGTTACTTACTATGTATGACCCTCTATCTTCATGCGGGTACTGTGATGTTGTTGTACTTATAAATCTCTATTATCTATAGGTGATCAAGTAGAGCGGCAGGTGCTCGAGGTAGATGATTTTCACACTCGCGTGACCTGAGTCCACTAATATCCTTTTAAATAAGACGCCCTCGTGAGCACTTAAAGGGGTTGATCTGTGATCTTGAACTACTATACATATATGAGTTTTTAATATTAGTAGTTGTGATGTATTAAGTCAATAACTCCAGTACTAGATTCGCTGTCGAAGTGTCACTCTTCTTTATCCTTACAACACCTAATATAAACTTGTTTCACTGTGTAGAATTCTTCTGTTCATCACTTTCTGTGTGGGCTCCTCACCTCAATTTCTCATATCCACATCACACACTGCACTATATATAATTCCGGTTATTCGCGCTCGCGATTCTTGTGCTCATCTGCGTCAGAAGTTTTTGCGTTTATGTTGTAAATTTCGGTAATTTGGAGATAGTAGATAAAGAAACTGCACACACCCTTTCCCTCCTGGGGTAATTAACGTGGCTTTTGCCGTGAGCGGTGGTGATAACTGTAAAAATAAAAAACAAAAATGAAAAAAAAATATTATAATAACGATTCATATATATATATATTATATATATACACGTATATTTTTTTACTTTTTAATGTAACATAACGGACCAATATTGACTTCGAGATATACTGGTTATTCACGTTGGTCGTAGCAGGCTTTATTCTTAATGAGAAATAAGTCAGATTATATTTATAGATCCTGTGGTTTATAACTAAAAATTTTCAAAGCAATTGTTGAAATTATCCAACAATTTTATAAATAAATATTATTATTAATATAAGTTTTACTTTTATTTCTTTTTTGTTTAATTCAGAGGATAAAAAAGAAATAATAATTTAAAATATACAAACAGTGTATTAAACAACAATACTCTTCTTGCATATAAAAAATAAACTAAGGTACAGAGGATTATACATTATGTTTATAAGTGATATACGTGAATGTCTTGAATGTATTCAGTGATAAGGACTGAAATAAATGTTACTAGAATAATATTTTAAGAAATATCAAAACATTTTCATCACAGGCATCCACTAAGCTGAGATAGTTGAAGCTCACCTGGTCTGGTTGGTTTCCTTGAGTTATTATAACTATTCAAAAAAATTATAACAAGTAAGTTTTATTACTATAAGTAGGAAAAAAAAGGAGGAACGCAAAATAAACCATTACTAGGGCATTGTACTGAAACAGAGGAATTATTACTCTATACCTTACCATTAAACATAATTATATATTTTATAATTTAAATAATAATCATTTACTTTTAATTAAATTTTTAAAGTTATATAACAATAATAAACAATATATAATAAGAATTATAATTTTTTTAATATTTTCATTTCCAATTCTAAGCAAAATCGAATTTTAAAATTATTATAGATAAATAATAAAATGAAAATTATAAAATAAAATTTAAGGCACTTTTTTTAATCAAATAGAGATAAAATTAACATATTATATTTATTATTTCTTGATATATATTTTTTTGTGTATATAGATAGCTGACTCTCACAATCGGTTATAATATCTTCTATGAATATAGTCTTCAACGAAAACTGTTAATTATAAATTTATGGTTTTTTTTTCTTAAAAGGGGAATTATCATGGGATAAATCAAACATAATGAGTCGACGGATATTAGATATAGTTGTTGATTTGGACACCGCACGGGACTCCCTGTTCCACGATCTATCGTGCGCTGGGCAGATTCAGAAGCACAAATACATACTTGGGGTAACAAAATGGAAAAAATTTAAGGCGGGGTGTTATAAATATATATATATAATATATTATATATATATAATATAAGTATTAAATATAATAAAATATATTATATATATATAAGATAATATATATAATATATATATAATATATAATATATATAATATATTATAGTAATATATATTATAATATAATATATATATATTATTTAATATTATATTATTATTATATATATATATATATATAAATAAATTTAAAAGGGATTTTTTTTAGCTTGACACTGGAGTGGGTTCCCATTTGGCCATCAAATTCAAAAGAATTAGTAAAACAAAAATGGAAAACGAAACTACAAAATAAACGGAAGAAAAAGTAAACGAGTTCCCCGTTACTCCAAACCCTAAATTCCCCGCGGGTTAGTAACTGAAAGTAAAAACGGATCGGACCCATATATATATATATAAATTTTATATATATATATAATAATTATATATTTATAATATTATATATTAATAATTATATATATATTATATTAATATATAAATATATAAGTATTATATTATATAATATTATATAAATTTATCAGAGGCCGGGCCGGCCCTATAATTTTTTTGAGTGCGCTGCGCCTAAGGCCCCCGGACTAGTGCCGCCCCTAACCCGCCCTAATTACTTTGGTACACACGCGCTTATTCGCCTTTTTTTGCCCCGCCTATGCCGCCCGCACTTTTTCGCCCCGGCCGGTGGGCTGTTTGCTAATTTTTTATTTTTGCAAGTAAACTTTAGTGGCGATATAAACATCCTTTTATAAATAAAAACAGATATTACTAATTTGTATTAAACACCGTAAATCTTAGATATCTCACGTTCCTTCTTTTCCTCCTTCCCATTGCTTTGTGGTTCCATGTTTTCCCCTCAGGGAAGGGGTTTCCAAGCCACGAAAGCCGGCGAAAAAATTAGTTTTGAAAATTTTGAGAAGTTGCCAATTTATTTGAAGTTAAGAACTACTGAACTATATATAAATATATATATAATATATATATATTTTATTATATATATATATTATATAAATATATATATTAATATATTATTATATAAATAAATATAAATATATAATATAATATAAATATATATATATAGTAATAAAATTTTTACACTGGTTTTTAGAATAATACAAGTTTGCCACGCTCCTAAGTTCTAACTTTTAAGGGTAAAAAAAGTGTTTTGTTCCTCTGTTCATAGCCGCGGCTATAGGCGCAAAGAAGAAATGGGCCTTGGTGGCGCCTTTGCCTTTAGTCCCGCCTTTTTTAAAAAATTGTTGGGCTCCTTGCGCCTACAAATTGATAGTGCGCCCTACGGCCCTCTAAACATAATATATTATATATAATATATATTATATATATAATATATATATATATATATATAATATATATTTATATAATATAATATATATATAAAATATAATATATATCATTATATTAATAATATATATATATCAATAATATATATTATTATTTGTGTGTGGGTGTGTTAATGGTGTTTGAACGTTTCCGAAAAAAAAGCCCAGGTAGGAAAAAATGCAAGTAAAAATAAAAACGTCCCCCGACCCATGCCCTATTAACATGGAATCATCGAAATGAAAAGTGTGGCAGATAAAATTCAAGGGAAAACAGAAAAAGTAATTCCCATTACCCATAGTACAAAGAAAGAAAGGGTCAAATAACGTTTAACCGAAGGGTCCCAAAAGGTCCCCGGGTTTAGAAGAAAAGCAAAGTCAATTAAAATATATATATACCAGAGTTTAGTTTAAATTCCAAGTAAGGTAAGGTTGTGTCAGACTGAAGAGTTTCCAAAAGGGCAAGTTGTCATTTATTGATGATTAGATATTAAGAAATTATATAAATAAATTAATAAACCTTTGCAGCCAACGGGTTCGAAAACAAGTAAAAGATTTTGGAGAAAAATGAGTGATTAAGTTATTAGATTTGGTGAGCATAGGCTTTTTGAGTTTTAAGATTTGCAGAAAGAATTACGTTAGATAGTTAGGTAATGATTAAATAGTAAATAGAATGGAATTTATAGGTGATAATAAGCCCAAATATGATAAAATTAGTAATAAATTAGTAATGAACCAATTTAATGGTTTATATCCCTTGGGGGTGTGGTAATTACTAACGTATTTAAGATTTTAAAAAGAAAGATTCTAAAATTAGCCGTTGCTTCACAACCATTTTTATATGGGATGGCCCTTCTATGACAATGTATATTTATATCTGTCCAACCAGGTTCATATTTTAAAAAATGAAGTGGCACAAAAATTGTTAATGTTATGAAAATGTTGCAAAATTTATAATTTATAGATAAAAATGAGTATTGTATGCCTTTACCGTAATAAATATATTAAGGTAGTAAATTATCCCATAAACGAAACAGTATATGACGATACACGCAATGCTCAAGAAATTCTTCTTGAAACATCAAATAATCCAATAGAAATTATTGAAGAATATATATTTAAGATTTTTAATAATCCTTAATCAAATGCTCTCTTAAAAAATCATATTTTCAAATTAAATATGACCACTTCCTTCAATCTCATTTCATAATACTTATTTGCGAAAGCACAAATCATTCTTATAGCTCTACATTGTACTACCTTAGGTTTTAATATAGAGTACTACCTTAGGTAAGGCGTCCAATTATCCTCACAGTAATCAACTAACGGTCTAACATGATTATTAGGCTTGATCATTACTTCTATACTCTTATAAGGAACATTACGATCTATTCTTCCTATCTTTTTATTAACTCTATTTCAAAATTTCAAATTACTACTAATAATCACACCCAAATTTTTGTCAACAAACTTCAGTCATTTCTTATTTTTATTTTAATTAAAATACTTATTTGATTTGAGATTTTTGAAATGCCTTAAATTTTTGCAATTGAAAATCGTTCGTCATTTATCAGACTAAGATCTTTATCCATGTCCGACTGAATTTTAATAAAACTCTTAAAAGATTCCCAACAGAAATAGTAGTCAATGGTTAATGCTTTTTTTCAGATAAACACCACCACTCACAGGCAGAGCCCTAATCTTCTAGGGAGTGTACTCATTTAACGTCCGAGTAGGACGAAGCCAAGCCCTAGGAGAGAATAGCTCACATTCTCCCACACGACCAGTTTTGCACCTGGGTCCCTAGCTT
>JABUQX010073001.1:0-47500 GCA_015478945.1 Trachelipus rathkii
ACTTTTGTTACTTTTTTTTGAATGAAAACCTTTAATTTCCCGAACTGGAGTCTGTTTTTAAACATTTAATATTTCATTTTGTTGTAACTTTGCAGTATGATATTATTATAATAGAATATATTAATATATTATATATATATATATATATATATATATATATATTATATATATATTATATATATTATATATATATATATATATATATATATATATATATATAGATATATTTATAAATATATATAAAATATTTATAATGTATTATATATATTATATATTTATATTATATAATATAATAATTATATATATTATATATATTATATATATATAATATATTATATAGATTATATAATTAATATATATATATTAGATTAATAATATATATATATTATATATATAATATTAATATATCATCTATTATATATAATATATATATATATTATATATATAATATACCATATATTATATATATATATATATATATATATATATATATATATTTATATATTAATATATATATATATATATATATATATATATATATATATATATTACCGTATATATATATATAATATATATTTATATATATATATATTATATATAATATATATATATATATATATAATATATATTATTATATTATATTTATATATATATAAAATTATATAATAATATATATATATATATAACTATATATATATATTATATAAATATATATATTATATATATATATATATATATATATAATATATATTATATACTATATAATTATATTATTAGTTCCTGAACTGGAGTCTGTTTTAAAAACTTTAATATTTCATTTTTTGTATGTAAACTTGTTAATATTTATTTATTACTATATATATATATATTATATATATATAATATTATATATATATATATATAGTAATATTATATTATATATATATATATATATTATATTATATATATATATATATATAGATATAATAAATAATAATATAATATAATAATACATAATAATATATAATAATAATAATAATAACTATGACAAAAATGGAAACCAAGCAAGCAAGCAAAGAAGGATCTATTCCTTTTAATCAAAGTTTAGCATGGAAACTTATTCGACATAGAGTGGAGTCGTGCAAACGAATGATTTTGTTTGCAAAGTTATGCAAAGGTCTATTCCAAAACAACGTATTTCATCATTGAGGACTACCAAATCATAAGCAGGCTTTAACGTTTACATCACTCATACAATGATGCTAACTAAACATGTTTTATTATTCTTCACAGGCACTGCATACACAAACTTAAACATCCAATAGAATTAAAGGAGGAAGAAGAAAATGAAATGTACAAAAACAGAAACAGAGCAACAAATGATTTTCTCTTCATCGGTAAAACTCACTCACTTTCCAGATCAAACTCGAGGGCAAAGAGTCACAAATGATCAAATCACCACATAGTCTCCTCGCAAAATGTATAATGGCAGACTTCCAACCTTCATACTGATTTCGATTACATTCTCTAAATAAAGAGCCACCAGTAAATTTTTGAGCAATAACATATTCTTATTGAATTCCATTCACATTATCTGAAAGGAAGATTCACAGCATCTTCATTCGGCAATGAGATATCTCAGTCGGCATTTACGCTACCAACTCATTTCATCCATCTTTCAGGTCTGACACTAAGGGTTTGGCAAAAGACCGGATCTGAAATTCCGAGATCGCACTTATTGACTGTGAAATCAACTCTGCTTCTCTTCTTCGTACATATATCCAAGCAATGCGACTGGAATAAATATTGGAATTTCTCGTCCATGGCCCATCATCTAATCTATATTATCTACGAATTGAGCACTTAAGCCATTCCCTTATCATGACCCTAAACTAATCAGAAAACAGCTGGTCGTACTATACAAATTACTATCCATCTATCATACTTTTCCTTTATATATATAATATATATTATAGTATCTTATATATATAATTGACCTAATACCACATCATCACACTAACATATACAAACTTTTACGCAATAAAACTCACGTATAAATCGTCTTATAATATAAGATAAATCTTATATATTATATAGGTCCCATATTAAACAATCAACTTATTCACTTTATTCGTATCAAAAGTATCAATTTTACAGTCTACTAACAGTACCATTTATATACCAAGCGAACAACAAAGATATCACTACTATAGTGCGAACACGTAAACTCAGAAAGCAAATAATATCTGAGAGTACTCAAAACTTGGTGCTTCAATGTCTCAAAGCGAATTCAACTTATAACTCTACTCAAATACACCCTACCACAAACTTATTTTTCTTAGTGCCATGTACTTGATCGAAATTTGTCGATCAATTTATGATGAACAAAATACAATACCCCTCTTATTATTGTCATTCTAACTATTTTGTCAACTCTCGATTTTGTCCCTATGCTCATTTGACCACCCGTTCTGAGAACCCCTTAAATGTTCACCGTTTGATATAATATCTTTTCAACCTTACACTTTCAAATGAATATCAATTTTGTCCAAATATTCTTAAATCTATACTGATAAATCCCATTATCATTCTTAAAAATTTCATATTCCTTATATATATACTATACCAAACAATAAAACAATCACTATAAGGCATTTCGTTCTTCATCAAGCACACAAACCTATGCTCCAACTCTACATCTAACCATACCTATCCTACTTTTAGCAAACCTCGAATATATAATCTTCCCAAGCTACGATTTCTCTATTAGCGCCTACAATCCCCTTGTATCTTTACACTTGTATTTCCTTACCTTAATGTTTAATCTTTTGCACTATGATACATTTGCTCAAAGCTCTTCGATAACCACTGACGCATTTCACCATAAAGTAAAATTCTTGAGACCTATATTAATATAAGTGTCATAATCAACCCACAATTTATTAAATAGGTTAATAGAATGGATCATATGAATTTAGGTATTTGACCGTACGACATGCTGAAAACATACATTCTTTCTTTTCACTAATAATTAGAAATATAATTTAACTCTTAATTCTCCCCAGACATATAATTTTTCACAATCTTCCTCTAATCACTCAATAACTACCAATATCTTATCTATCATCCCTGTTAGCCCTAAGATCAATTAACTTCACTATTAATCTAATAATTATCTTTATATTTCTCTTATATAATAGTATTAATACCCATATATTATAATATAAATGTATACCCTATTACACCGTCAAACTACTGATAAAAATGATCAAGCTTCAAGCTTTATCATTATACTAACTGATTCCTTAATCAATCCCTCTACCACTACCTTAATAAATTACCCTCGTCGTCGTTCCCCGCCATAATGCACAGCACATCAAATCATATACTTATCTTAATAACATTTACTCACAAACAACCAGATAAGGAGTAACTCCATCTATAACTATTTTTCATCTTTTTTGGTAGGAACTCTATCTTATAATTATATCATAATTTATATTATATATATTACATTAACTGTATGCATATACCTTCTATAATAACTCCTATATACTGCTCAGGTTTCTATAACAACATAAACTTTCAGTCGTAAAATACGTGTTCCCTCCGCAATTATCTTCTAATACTCTCAGGGACTCTCAAAACCAACCGCATCCTTGGCTAGATCCTTGTGCATAAACCAGTACGAAATCAACGCTTTATCGAACATAAGAATCATCTCATTTCCAACCTCGATTCTTCTTAATTCCCTATATTCTATTAATCCCTTAGGCATATATATAAATATATACTACTAAGTGAGTCCTTATATTTGTATATTATTCATTATAATACAAACTTTTCACTACGTCTCATGAGACATTAATCTTAGTAACATCATATAAATCTAGGCTATAAAATATTTATCGTTGCTCTTTCACCTGGCACATATAAATACTCGAACCATAATATATCAATAAATCATCATCAAAAATCTTCCAGATAATATTCTCGCAAGTATAAATATACCTAATATTATACTAATCAACTGTATCTCATCATATTCTCAAATGCAAATACCTAACTAAGGGTGTATGTAATGGTCCCGTTAACGCTTATATAACTACAAACTTGAATTCCCCATACATAAATAAACTAGTAGACGCAACTGATTTCAAGATAACACATACTAAATAAAATAACTCAAAGCAGGCTCCAAATCATCTCTCTTTCAATCAGTTATAATGTAATATACTTTCGCTCCTACTAATAACTTAAAAGCTTCCGAAACATATGCAAATCCTACACTCAGTTTTCTTCAATCCTACTATCTTAAATTAACTATTGAGCTCATTACATCAAATACAGATACCTACCCATTAACAATTACTTACCACTTGCATTCATGATATAATATACAACTTCCATAAGGGGTTATAGATCATATATATCATCTAATATCATATATATATTCTGTGCGATACGCAGTCTAGTTCTACATCAGTTCGCATACGTCAGCCTTTACATAATACTTCTTACAAGTAATGGCTTCATTTGCATATTACGTGTCAATTCCAATTCACTACAATATTCGGATATCATCTTTACTTATAGTATATTTACCAAGTGTACCATTTACTATGTCAAAGGTTTTCTAATCACAATCACTAAAGTAAACAATCTTTCATATATAAATTTCCTTTCCTTATGAAACTCTACCATAACCTAAAAAATCCGCCAAATACCTCGTAATCGTAACATTATCCTTTGATTATTCGGTAAAATATGTGTCTATAAACTTATATTATAACAAACTCTTTTTCCTAGCTTTATTCTTCAACCCTATAATATAAGTTCGCTAACTCATTAACCTTAATTGATTGTCCTAAAATAAAAAAATTTCTAACCTTTTTTCCTAAACATACACATTAATATTAAATTCTAATTTGCACTTTATATATATATATTATTATATTATATAATATAATATAATTATATATATACCACATCCTCTCCATCTTTTATGTACACAATCTATCTATATATATATTATTAACATAACATCATAATGGTATCTCAGAGTAAAAAGTCTCTCATAAGTATCATATATAATTCATATTAATAATATATGAATATTAATATCATGCCTCTCCATTATATTCCTCATACACTCCCAGTTAGTTTGTTCTGTTTGCTAGGAAAAAGGCATTCATAACCCAACATTTCATTTCGAGACGCACGCCTACTGGAAAAAGCATGCGCGGAGCATTAGGCCTAAACTCACTAAAGCGTTAATAATTCCTTATATATAACTATAGTAATTAAATTGTACCGCCTATCTTAGCATGTCGGAAAAAGTATTAGTCACACATCCTACGTATTCTTCTATTTCACACTTTAGGCATATATCTGATATAAGTACCCACGCACTAAACAGTATATACCGTATTTTTTCTGATAAAGACTTTCTATACTCTATATTATATAATAATATATATATATATTATATATATATTAAATATATATTCAATACTAATTAACTATCATACACACTATTCTGACTAAACTTACACTACTATAAGTAGTAAACTCGTAATACTATTCACTTGTTACTTTTCATTACCTTATACTGATAAACTCTAAATACAATAAACCTACAATCTGAACCATCAGTGGTCTTTCTACTCATAAACAGTACACTCACATGGGATCTATATTCCATGGACTCACACTTTCGTCCATAATAATAAACGAACCCGATTTAACTGCTCCAACTATCTTACACACTGTCACGTCTTCAATCGTCATTCGCAACTGGGGTGAGTGAAAGTGACGAGGTCGCTTATGTATTTCATGCGGGAGGTATCTTACCGAATTAAACACAATACGGAAGTTCAGGCAACTGCGCCTTCCCAAAATCTACTCATCGTACTTATATTGCTTAGCACTTTCCTACCTTTCCCACAAACATTCGTACAATTCTTTTGTCTCCTTATTCTATATCATAACCTTTCAGGCATACTAGGTATTTTCATCAACTACATTCTCAATCATGCATCCCAATCAATTCCTCTCAATTAATTCACCAGCCTAAAAACATCACATATTAACCGTATTCACTATATTCTCTCTCGATTCCCTATTAATCAAACAGAATAAAATATATAATATACTACCTCCATATACTATAATATATATTATTATAATCACCTAAATCCCTAATATATATATTCCTAATCTCATCTCATACTCTTGTAAGAGATTCAACATATCTAAATGAAGCACCTTTTTAGCATACATACATCTTAAGGATTGTCCATATCTAATAACCATCAGAATACATGTGCAACCCTTTTATCACTCATTATAGCTTTATCTCAATACATAAGTACCATCCTCCAGAAGATGCTATTCTGGTCCGACATCCATCAATACTCATATTTCGTGCATTATCCAAGCCTAACCTTTACTCATACTTACCACCCCAGTCAGTACTTCAAAAGACATATTATATCTATTAGCTCAAAACCATTCCACACCTTAATATATATATATTTACCATATTTTCTGAGCTCTTATACATCTCTCATCCTAACTTACTTAATATTCATACATATAATCTAGATAACAGTTATTCCCATCCTTATTTACCTTTATTTCTATCTAATATCATCATACGATTCAGGTAATGAATAATCATCCCTCAATTACTAATACTTAAAAACTTTAATAATATATAGAATACCCTAACAAAAGATCATTACTTCCATTTTATCTTTATATATATATTCTCTATAATCAAAATATAACATAGTAAACTCTAACCCTTCCATACTTATATATATTTATATACCTCATCCAATACTATAACACTTACTCCCTATATTATTTGTAATAATAACGACCACGGCTATTAACCAGATTTACTAATACCCACTATTTAATTCTTATCCCTTTATCCTGAACTCTTTCTGATCGTCCCGATTATTATATGTTCAATCCGATATTTACTAATACGCACTATATATAAATTAATACACTATAAATATACATATCATGACTCATACACCTACTATATATAAGTTATCATAATCTCAAAGCTCTCACCCAATATACTATACTTCCGAATTAAAACCTATTAATAGTCATATGTCAATCATCATCTATTTTAACCGTAGACCAGCTCACTGTAATAAATATACTATCAATCTCTGACTGTACAGCTGTATTCATACAATTCCCTACTGATATATATATATACCTCTTAGCAACTAATTACTACTATACATACCTCAGTATATACTTTCCCTCCTAACCATACTTATAGAGTAATCCTCACCAGTACTGTCATAGAATACTACTATACATCTTCTCTTACGTTTCACCGGATACCTAATTGATATCCTACCCTATATATAACCTGATTTATTATTCATACCCACGTACTTATTTTCATTTCAATCACTTCATTCTCACTATTAATTAGCTAACCTTACAGCTTATATATATATACGATACTTAATACCTATTAAAATATTATACCAATCACTTTCCATAATTTTTTTTATTATTAATTCTGCTCATATATATTATATAACTTATACAGGTATATAAATAACTGTCATTTTATTGTTTTCATTTGCTGTAACATCTCCTAATGATAAGTTGTCTATACTACTATACCCAACATATACCTACCAGTATACCACATATGGCTAACTCATATACTCTTATCCCTACATAATGTTACAGGGATTTCTAGGTGTGAAATCACATTAGCACCTATAAATCAAATCTTTGAAAAAATGACCCGTGTCTTCTTAAGGAAGGTTCCCACAATAATTCCCGTCATTTTAATACAAGAATCATTCTGACTTAACACAGTGTCTATTAAGCGCTGTGCTCTTCAGAACGAAGTTCCTCAACTATAACCCATTTGATATACTCAACAAACTATTGGTAAACCAGTAGCTCATTCTGATATTTTGTCCTACCTTACAATTCCTGAGCATCTATATTACTCCCGACGCAGGATACTAGAATTAGTGCTTAGAGTTCGAGAGTAAGACTATCATTTTCTCGTTTTTGACCCACACTTTTCCTGAGGACACACAACTTATATGAGAGCACGCCCCTCAAATTATGTTGTCTCCTAAAATTGCAGGCATAGCTATTTCCGAATATTTGTGTGTAATTTCAATATATTTGTCTCACAATCTTACCACACCTAAAAAACTTCATATCCACTACATATCACCTACCCTGTATATATATATATATTTATATATATGATACTATATATACTTATTCATCTCTGTTCCATGTTACCTGATATTCATATTCTCTCATCACGATTATCCTATTTGATTAAATATGTACCCAACTAATTCTTATCTCTCAATGTTTAACGTATAAATTACCAACTGGTGTTCTACTGGCACTCATTAAATTCGTACCTCCTGCATTCACACAGTCTTCAATTTTCACCAGCCCATCTACAAATTTATTAGCTATGAAATTATATATGTATATATATTTTTACCATATAATCATTCATATCGAGATTGTGGACCCTAAGAATATAATCTACCAGCTGATTGAGTGAGCAGCGAGACTTCCAATATATTCACAGTGTTCGTGCTGGCATTCTTCGAGTTAAACCCGATATACTTCAGCTCCTAATGTCCCAGTATTTCCATTCGAATTCCGACTTCCCTTTATTCTTGAAGACAATGTCAACCTTATCTGCGATGCAAGCCTCCAATAGGTCTCTGTGCTATAACATACTTTTCTCCATCACTTCTCGTATTCCTAAACTCATTCTTTCTCGCCTACATTAAGTCCTGTGAATCGTCCTTGTGACATTTTTGAATCATTTATATTCCATAATTTGGTATACTTTATGCTTTACGTGTAGTGTCAATAAAATTCTCTCACGAAAGCTTTGAAGTCGCTTTCGCACTCTCATAACCATTGCCTCATATATACTCATCTTTTACGCTCCTCTTAGTCGCTATCTGATAATAATATTTACCTCCGTGCCAGACGATCTTTTTGCGCTTGCTTGTAGTCTGAGTTCCGTTTCTCCTCTCATGATCTTAATTCTCTTTCTTTATCAACTTTTTGGAGTGTGGTTTAGTAATATTAAATTGTTTTAAAGTATATTTATGATGTACGTTGGCTTACAATCTCACCCCTAATTGGGTTCCTTCTTAAACTATACATCATCAGCCTGGGCAAGCATATTATCGCAGACCAATATTAGTGGCGTTTTTGATTCGATATTCCTTTTAATGAATAAGATACTTATATTTTCATATCTTCACTAACTCATTTTCTGATTGTCGTCTTAATGCAAAATTTTCAACGACTGACTCCTTCCTTTGCCTGCTGATGGTGAATACCTGTGTTTTTGACCACATCCTCCTCCTTAAATAACTATTCTATTTAATTACATATTTGTGTCCACAATTTCTATTTCTTTTTTACAACTTTACATTTACTTTTCTGGATCTCACCCTCAATCACTCACTAATTAAATTATTAGTCCATTATAAAATATCAAACATATCTCCCTTCCAAAAATAGCTCACTTATAACTCATTATCCCTAAACCAAAACATACTATATCTTATTTTTATCTTTAGTCCTTTGTCTATACTCAGTCCTCTTTCTATGAATTACTATCTCTAAAAAATTCAAATAACTAATTCATAAGACACCAATATATTTAACATCATTATATATTATTAGATTATATTAATCTTCGGATAATGTTCCCATATAATAAAGACTCTACATACTCAGTGCAATAACTACTATGACTATACATCTCTATAAGTATTCTTCCGACGTCGGTACCTACTCAATCATAAAATCTTCATTCAGTTAACTCTCATTATTACTACTGAGATCTAATCTCATTATTATTACTAAAGTGTTAAACAAGTACTACAAAAATTAGTATACGGCATTATTCAACATGTGTTGTTAAAACAGACTCCCCAGTTCCAGGAAATATACTATCTCTCATTATATAATCTTTATCTATGTTCTTCTAATTCTTCCATCTTTCTATTATTCGCTTTCTTACATTACCTTTCTTCCTTTTTCTTTTCTTCTTTCTCCTTCTACTTTACTTAATTTATTATCTTCTTTCATTATCTCTTATATGCCTAATATATTATATCCGTTCATCATCCACTATCACTTATTTTTACAATTCTTTTACCTATCTTTTACCAATAAATTACTGACTCTTTCTCTCATTCTGTGATATAAAATATCTAATCTATAATCTTTGGCTTAGATAAAAGCGTATTAACCTGCTCAGTTTCGCGTCTATTCTCGTTAATACCAAATCTACTTTAGCAAACTCTATTATTCAAGTATATCATATAATCATCCATTCATTGCTATTTATCCATTCTCATTTATCTCACATATTTGGTATTGTATTCTCTCTCCTGCATTATATATCTCCTTTTATCCATCTCTCTCTAGTGCTTATCAAATTATATAAGTTCAACGTCATTTTTCCCTTTACTCTATATATTCTTATCCTTAATTAGTCACTACTTTTACTAGTCTCTCTAACTTCCTAATATACCCATAGAACTTACATCTTCCTCAGGCGTGAGCCATGCTTTATCATTATGCTATATGGCTATGTCCTCCCTCGGATTCTATCGGTCACAGACGCCCCACGTTGAATAATGTTGACGCCAGTCAGAAAATAATATAATGTCGTGATTGTAGGTCAACACAAACCTAAAATTAAATCAATAATAACAAGAGTCAGAAGAAAGAAAACTATATTAAAGAATCAAAAACATAAAAATAAATAAACTAACAATAAAATACAAAAGAATAATGAAAATATAATAAAAATTACAAACACAAAAACACACGAGCTAATTAATAATAGTATCAACTATATTTAAATATTATTAAATAATCCACCTCATCCAACGGATGAGCAAGTGATGATAACCCTACTTAACCACTCAGGTAATACTCACTCATAATCATATACTCATTAAGTAATAGGTCAAACATTATTACTGTCAGAGACCCCTCTAACACTCATATCCTACTAAATATGGTATACCGACACCGGCTACCTCGATCTCAGGATAGAATATATAATATATAATAAACTATCGATTAGTAAAATTCAAATAATATTACCCGAATATCCTCAGAACCAAAAACCTATATATAATCTAGAATATAGTATATAATTGAACGATAAGCCTTATTAAAATTATTATTGCTCTTATTTATAATAAAATACATAATAATATATAATGTCAGTATTCTTCCGCTTATCTTTAATTACCTAATTATAATTCATTTCCTCTATTGTAATATGACTTATTAATAATTACTCCTTTTACTTTTTACAGTTCTGGATTATATTATTATTTCAACATATTTTATATTAAATATATGAGTGTTTTAGGTGTCATCTTTACCTATATTATAGTATCTTACCATTCACTCTATTAATATGCCACATATATATATACTTATTACTATTATTACCTTCTGAATTAAACTCCATAAAACTAAGTCTTATTATAAATCAGGTATTCTTACAATTATCCACTTATTCCTATTTGTAGTAAATTTATACATGAATAAGGCCGTTTAATATTATCAACTTTCTCAATTTATACTCATACATACTTACTACTCTAATATTACTTCATTTAAGATTTCATCCGTTGGTCTAAATATCTACTTCTGTCTTTCTAGAGTATTGTGTAGAAATTTGCTTGGTATATGCTTCCTCTAAATATAAAAAATAAACTGTAGCTAATAACTTGATAAAGATAAACATATACGCATACTAGAGAGCATATCAAAACAAAATAAAATAAGTTAATAACTTAATAAATAATATATCAATATAAATATAATATAATAAAAGATTAAATTAACTTTACAGGATTAAATTATTTAAAATTAAATTATTATATACAAGTTCTATATTTTACAAACACTTTAAGTTCGTAATATATTTGTTTGTAAAGTTAAAAAGAATTAAATATATTAAATACTATTAAAAATACATAGACATTCCACTTTAAGATAATCGTTTCCCACTATATTCCCTTGTGGTGAAAGTACAAAATAGAGAGTAATATTGTTTGAAATTGTGCAGGGGCAAATGCCTCTTTAATAAAATGAAATTTAACTCAGTCTATGTGTATATATAAAGTATTATTTTTATTCAATTACTGAATTCTAAATATATTATAAAAATTTCTATATTGAGAGTGTGCCTAAGTGAAATTGGATAGACCAGCAATTGTGGTGTTTGTGTTGATAGAATGGAAATGCGATATACCCCCAGGAATTAAAGTTATAATTTAGAAATAAAATATAAATTAATGAAAAAATCAAAACTATATACGTAACCCTACAAATCACCCCTACTCTGGGCACATTTCTAGAAACCCTCCAGACTCGTGCAAATGTGTTTAGGTTAAGGTTGGTTACTCACGAGCTTGTGTATTATACAACAGAATTTCTTGAATATTGCAACTAGAAATAGAATACCCTCTAATTCACATCCATATAGCAAAATTGTCAATTAGTGAACGAATACAGAAAACAACACACGTCAAAACTTCGCCAACTACCCGATACTATTAAATATAGATCAACACTCATATAATAATTGCAATGCAAAATTCAACAATAATAGGAATAAAAAATTACAATAATAGTTGCAAGTAATAATATAATAATAATAAAATAATATATATAATCATTAATAATAATACTACCCTCAAATATATCCTTATACTAAATCAGATCCAGAGTAGATAATCGACAGAACCACAAGAAGACCTAGAACCCAAGCAGAAATGAATTTCGTTCCTGTAAAGCAGACAAAAAGAACCCTTATCAGCAGCACTTACTAGAAGGTACAATATCCACATGATACAAACACAACGATCTAAAGTCGTATACCACGCTGTGCAAATTCAAGATCATAAAAAAAGTTCAAATCTAAAATTAAAACTAATAAATAAAATAAATGACTAAAATCAATTAACTAATTGCCAATAGGAATAGCCTACGCTACACGATAGTGGACCAGAGTTCTAGGTAAATAAAATATGATTAAACATAAATTAATATATAATATTTATTAAAGGGTCTCTACCGTAAAAAATAATGCGAATACCAGTATATCAAGAATACTCCAGTCTCATTCTTACTAATAGAATACTATCAAGGAAAAATCGTATCAACTGTCTGATAACTTTAACCAAAAAAAACAAAATCCGTTACACTATGAAGCAGGAACATATCGACCTTCAAATAGACTGTCACATAATCAGGAAATACTCTGAAACGAGGATTCACAAAATCAACAAAAATTATATACTGAAATAAATACTATAAAGAAGAATCGTGCTACTGATAGCAAATATGAGTGTGCTATATAATTTAAGTAACTCACGATTCCACTCTCTCACCGTTTCTAAAGATACACGATATAGCGAGATTTTGACAAAACAGCCGAATTCTCCGATTCCCGATGCCCGATTCGTTAATTCACTTACCCACGATATCTAACAAATAAGATATAAATAATAATAATATGATTATAATAATATATAATATTAATTACCTCTCATACGATTAATTAAAGATAACGTTAAAGATCGTGATAAATGGTCAACGTTAGTTATATTCACAGTTCACGCTCCATTTATTTTAATCATAATCTAATACGAAAGAAAAAAACATAAATACAGTCTATAGCAGTTTTTGGAATTTTCCTCTTTTAAAAACTTTATATATATTATACATATGAAATAAATTATATGAATATATAAAGAATAGAGATAACATAAAATAATTATTAAATAATTAATTATTAAAATATAACCTGATATCAAATTGATAATATTAAAGGTAACAATTAATGTTCAGTGAATTAAAACACTAAATAGAAAATAAATAATAACTATTTGAAATTCAATTCACAAATAGATAGTATTAGATACATTTAGAGAATTAACATTATATACAATAGATACATAGAAGCCGATCTCCTTAAATAAAATTAACTTTAAAACAAATTTGGGCTAAACTTATATCTCGCTTGAACAAAAAACGATAAACAAAAACTTCGTTAAATTCACTAAAACAACAACCGTGGAAGAATCAACGTTGCTAGTTACCAAACGTCACCCCAAACCTATTGAGCAGAGAACACTCAACTCCATATATGGCCTATCGCAGAGAGTTATGAGCCACTCACTGAAGCTATTGAATAAATAAACTCCTATAATGGGTGGGCTCAACTATAAATAGCTCATACATATTTTAAATGTCAAAGAAATAAATTCAATGTTGGTAGCAATATGTAATAAAGATAGATAAATCTATTTCTTTTTTTCTTAAATATAATAAGTCTAATAAAGAATCAATACAAATTATAAAATAAGAAATAGTCATCATATTATAATTACATAAATACTATGATTATAATATAATATTAATTATATATTAATGTTTGTAAGTAGATAAATATTTCGCTAGTTTCTGGGGATAAAAATAGTTACTGTCATATAGAATAGTGGAGGATTCGCATATGTATAATGGTTATATATAACCTTTTTTGAAGGTTAATGGTTAGTTATATGCGACCATAGAGATTATATATTGAGATATATAGTTAGGATAGTTATGTATCTGCTCTGATTGCCTTAGTTAGCATGGTTTGTTTCGTATATATATTATTGCTTAAGGTCTCCCATTGTGTTTAATTTTAATTCGATGTATGTTTTAAATTATTGTTTATTTTTAGTATGTTCCACTCAAGGTTTATAATTTAAATGTGCCTCCACTTATATGGTATAATATGTTTTTAGTTCAGGATATACATAAATTTGAATGGATTTTATTATTAATCATTTTATATTATTATATACTTATTATATTATAATTAATAAATGAGAATGTGCTCCGAAAATTTTGCCATCTTTGAATAACTTAATAGCTAAGTTTGTGTTTTATCATTATTTTTTAATTTTCTTATTAAAGATAGTTATAAGTAAGTACATATTTAGTAGAGTTATATGTTTGATTATTACCCTCTTATGTTTATATTGATAATCTAGTATAGTTTTAAATTAAATTTATTTTTTTTATGTATTAATGCAGTGATTTATTCATCATATACGTTATATAGTTTTAGGAATGTTTTTGGCTTATTGATAATTAATTAATCAATTTTATATATATTTATGTAATTTATGTTTGTTCTGCGTATGTGTAATATAAATTAGGGTGATAGATTTAATGTGTTTTAGTTTGGTGTGTAGATTTTGTGTGCTTTTTAATAACTTTTCATAGATTTTTACTATAATAATATTTTTCTGTAAAATATGTTTTTAAGCGTTTTTAAATAATTATTTTATACCATATACAAATTTAGTTTTAGTATTAATATATAATATACTTAATATATAATATATATATACGTAAACTAAATACTCAATTTTTGTAGACCCAAGTCCCTCAATTAGTTCTTTTTTTTTTGTCTTGTTTATGTTTTGTGTTCTGTCTTTTATAAGATGGTGAATATTTTTAAACGAGGCGCGGAGCTTGTCTATCACTTTATACCAACATCCGCGGCTTATAGCACTATCTAGTAATAATCTTTAATGACATCCGTTGGATAAATTATCATACTCTCTTACATTATATAACTCCATAACCTTTTGTCTTTTGTACTCGTAAGATCCACAGTAATGTGACAATAGTAGGATATATTTACATTAACTTCTAATATTCGTCTTAGATAGAATATATTTATATAACTATAACTTATTATACATTAAATTGTTCTCCGATCTGTATAAAGGGTGGTTTAATAATATATGTAATCACTAGTATAAACATATAAAACTAATTTCCGATAATATGTTAGAGCACGTCTCGAATCTCGTAAATCTCTACTTAACTTCTGATTAGTATTAATTCTTAGTCGGCTTTAAAATCTCTCTTATACTCTTCTTAACTGTAACAATATAATCTGTAGCTGCTTCTGCTACTGTTTCTTCCATATTAACATGAAACAGAATTTTCTATCGCCGTTTTTATTGATAATATCTTATACTTACTTCTATCACTAAAATCTGTTAATATATATTTATTAAAATATATTATACGTTCATCATATTCACAGATTACTGATAATCTCACATGAGATCTCAAGAAAGTGAATGTACAAAATAACTAATAATATCTGAATTGAGTGGAACACTAATATCTGTAGTGAACAGAACACAAGTATCTGTAGTGAACAGAGCACTAATATATAAGGTACATCTTAATTCATATAACTCAATCTGGAGCTCAAATAATTTAATAAAAGTAATACCCACACAAACATTCCGGATCGTACCCTAACCTAATTTATATGATAACTACACTATTAATGAATATCCTTATGTTTCACCTAACTAGTATCCTATTCTTAATTTATAATATTTACATATCCACTTTTCGACTGCTCTAATAGGTAAATCTGTACCACAACTACTTATATATCTCTCATATATTTCAATACTTTCTTAATTCTAAAATAAGCTCTCATCCTTGACGTTAATGTTATTTATCTGGTTACCGTAGATTGTAGGTAGGTAATGGTATATATGGTTAGCAGCCGCTTCTATCTCAGGCCCTCGCCTCTTCTTTATCCGGACATCTAGCTGTGTGAATATCTGGTCTGAGATATATGTGCGTTCTTTGAACGATACTGCTAGCTGTATTAGGAGATGAGACGACATATCGGTCAGTGACTTTCAACGCGCGAAATGAAACGAAAATAAAGATGCACCGATTGAAAAAAAGCTCATTTGATAAAATACGAATATGTATGTGTATTGTATGAAGTACGTTATAAATTTAGTAATTACTCTATTCAGTATCTATTCATTGATGTATCTTTGTTCCCAGTGAGCAGATATTTCTATATTCCTTTACTAATAACGTGACATAACACTTCTAATATTCATACGGTCCTGCTATGGGGAAATCCACAAATTGAAAGGATTTCCAGGTTATGTGTTTTATTCTCCGATTAAAGCGATGTCTATTAAGTGGGGGGCAAAATGTTCTCGCATCTACCAGCCTCACCTGATGACTGCCCGTGTATTACACGCGCGAAGAGTTTTGTAAAAATATAGTCTTCAGTTCTTTTCATAATCACTCTATGCTTAATATTTTCTAATTCGCTAGAAATCCGTTATGCAGGTGGTATAATACTCTTATCTATCTGAAGCAATAAAGTGCTGGGCTTTCATTCAAATATATAACTGAAAAGTAGCCGAACTAATACCTCCTTGTGATATTTCAATACTAGATATAATACTTGTTACTTGGCATCTTGAGAAAATAACATCCTCTAACTAACTTCTGTAAATCTCATTCTTTCCTTACCTCTGATTATTACTCATACTGTATGGTTATCTGTTGTCTATAATTATTCTTCACATATGAAATAGGTCAGCAATCTCCCTCCTCCGTGACCTTTATTTATTTATTTCATATATATATCTAACTCGATTACTCACTCTAGACGATATTCTGGGTCCAATTATCCTAAAACTTAGGTCCTCTCCTTCTCTCAGATGTTCTATGCCGTTCTGCCCGTGATTACATATTTGATTTCGGGTATATTATAGCATGGGCTCCTGGATCATAGTGATGCTGATATTTATAAGCATTAGGAGGGCCAAGTTAGCATTCCTCCCAGTGTTTGAATGTGGAGTTGTGCTTTCACGTGATACTGATACTACTCACACTACTACCGAGTATTTGATAAATGATTAGGAGGTGCTTCACGTAGCTGACCCCACCCCGATTAGTATATAAAAACTATATATATATTCTACTAGTAATTACTATAGATATACTTATGATATCTTTACTACCTACTCATATATAGTGTTGGTAATAGCTATATAACCACAGCCATGTCCAACCTATTCCGATAAATACAAAAGGATAATGCCGCTTCTTGTGATCCTTTTATAATTGTTCCCTATCATAGTGGTCTCCGAATATATTCGTCATTTCCCAGTATATAGATCCTATTCATTATGTCCGTTATGCATCTATCTAAGATCTTTATAGTATTAGTCCGATTATCCCCGTATCAAATCTTCTCTAGTCTTAGTCATCTTATTGGTATCCTCACTAATCTAGTCTTTGCACTTAGTTCAACAGTATCGTCAGTACGTTCTATTTACTCTGGCCTGAACTCAATAATTCAGAATATTTTGGCCTCAGTACCCTAGGACGATTTTTTTAAGTATATTTATATACAAAACACTATTATACTTAAAAGAATACTTTGACATTTTATGGTATTTTCCGCTACCTTTTAATCCGACGTATTACGGGGATGAACTTGTATCGTTATATATATATGTGGCGTACTTGACATATCCAAGGCCTTTTACCGGATCGTATATAATATCATATAATATTATATATGAGCACGTACTTATATGTCACTGCTTTCCAATGACTCTCACTTTGGTATAATTAATGGAAGAGCTTAAAACACGCAAGGCAGTATAAGTTATCATTTACTTTAGTTGTGTAAGTATTGCTGCAGTTCGAAGAAAGTAGGGTGGAAGCAGCATCGACTGATTGTTATGATGTAGGGCGGACTTCTTGTATTATTACAATTTAATGATGTAATACTGTATTCCTCAGGGTTCTGTCTTATCTCTACTTTTCAATAATTATTGATAGCTTCTATCAACTAATTAACTGTACACCATCTAACTCTTAATCCTAAATACTCTATATAGACAGTGACAGATGCTTCCACCAACTTATACCACTGAGCCACAACACTCTTTATTTACTAGTATTAATGAATAAATCTATGTCTAAACTTTGGCAAAACTGAAAAATCAACATAATGCTAGAATCACCTTTTCTTCTGTGATTATGCCTTCGGAACATCTAGAGTTTGTCTTCCTTAAGGATTTTCCATCTTTTTAACTTCTATCAAATAATTCATTCCTTTGAATCTTTACAATTTATCTCCTTTTACATTCCCCTTTTAGCTATAACGGTAATGGCAAACCTAACATGGAAAAGCAAGGCTTGGAAACAAATATAAATCTTCTTCCGATTCTAAGAGAAAAGCGGATTTTATTTAGATGAACTTTTTTATTAGAAAATTCTTTTTAGATAGTAACCATATATAGGAACACTGTTACTTGCAGAAAAGCCTTGCTCACCCAACTCTTTACAAGACAGTTTTTTTAAAAAATACTGTCTAACTTATTAGGCCTCACTTAACCAGGCGAAAGCTTTGGATTTTTTGTGTGAACTTTGAAGATATACTTGTTTTTTCCTAAAGAAATGATGATGAGGACAACTGATATTCAAATTATAGAATCAACCTATCCATAAATCTTCTACATAATTTGTCAATATTCACAGTATACTATAGATACTAAGGTCTCATCCTGACCTCCTATAAGTTATGGTATATATAAGTACTGCTCTCATACTTACTTGTAGGGACCTCTGGTTTCACTCATCAGGTACTTTATTGTGTAGAGTCGTGTCTAATAGCCATATAATAGGGTACTATATACATTATAATTAACTGTATTATCTGCACTTATTACCTCAATAATAGTATCAATTCCATCTTCAATGTTGAGCGCTTAGGTTCTATCTCATCGCTATCTGTTTGACTCGGCATACTAGGTCTAGGTTGTATCCGGTTTGACTCGGCTTGTATAGTTCCGATTTCTAAATGAAGGTAAATTATCAATTAGCAATACAGGCGAGTGAAGATGACTTCTGGAGGGAACTATACTACATAATCAGCTCATTCGTGTGATTACCATAACCCAAACCAACCTAAATTAACTCTCTCTACGCCTTCTGCGGTAAAAACACTCGGAAAGGATGCTGATTGGAAAAATATTTTTACTGTCCAATCATATATCAATTTCCGGGGCGTTAATTTAGTTCTCATTGTCCGGGCGTTTATGATCATTTTTTTTGCACACTCATAATTTTTTTTTTACATTTGCAAATTTTGGGGTGGAAAATTTGACCCATAACCAGAGGCAAAACTATTTCATATACAAACAAACAAATAAAAATAAAAAATGTGTATCTTCAAAAAGTTTGATTTTCAGTTCCACGAATAGATCCCTTGTTATAACATGCCATCTGTGATCATGGTAATCGGATGACCATAAAAAAAAATTATCGCAATTTCTCATTTTTCAGAACCAAAAAAAGTTGGGTTCGAAATTAGACCATTGTTAAGTCCGACTTCAATAATCTGAAAAAGAGCAACAGTCCTTTTTCAGGTAATAGACCATTCTTCGTACAGTTGAAGTTTCAAGTCATTTTGAAGAAAAAAATTATGATCTGATTCAAAAAATGTCAAAAACAATTTTATATCAAAAAATGAAAATAATAGACAAAGCAATATAGAAACAGAATAACACCCGAAATCGACGTTTTACGGGTCCGAAAAAAACTACAATTTGCTTTTAATTTGGTCAGAATTATTTAAAAATTAAGAAAATTATAACCATTTCCGGTTTGGAGCTAAATCCGAAAAGCCCCATACCCAACACTGGAAATAGCCATTGAGGAGAGCTTTTGCGACTCGTCAATCTACACAGTCTCTTTCTTTCTATGTCTACTTCTGACTTCAGACTTAAGAGCTTAGCTCATTCTTACATTTTTACATGTACACTTCTGGTAAAACATGTACCACACATCTTCCTATTTAACACAATTTTTAAGACTTAAGCTCTTTCAAACGCGGTGCATCTACTCATGTAGGCGCCTTATTGCCTCACTTTTCACTTGGAGTATCCAACTCTGGTAGATTCTTTGTTTGCCACTGGCCATTCCTGACGCAGTCAGGACATAAGAAGAATTTCTTCTCACAGTTCAAGGGTGACAGGGCTAGCAACCCGGCCCTTTACTTTGTTTTTTTGCTTGAAAAACTCCTGGACCAGCATCGGAAACTTTTGCGCCTAGAAACACGATCTTCTGGAGAGCTCTGGGAAAGCGATTTTGGAGGCCAAATGGAAGAAGATGCTAGTTCCATCTGAAAGGGTGAAAACCCTACCTGAGTATATACTCAAGGATGACATCAAAAACCACTCGTCAGAGAAAAAGTTTTCCTAGAGTGCTCACATGAAGAGAGCTTGGTTCTCAATTCCAAAAGGAAAAAAGATGAAGTAGTTTATGTGACAACGTTCCGAGACCACTTTGTCTATATAAATGAATTAGAGAGTTATTTAGGTTTATAGGAGGAATTGATAGCCGAAGGGCTAATCAGATCCGACAAACAGACAAAACCGCAGGTTTTGTCTGTGTTTGTCTATGTTTGTTTGTGTTTGTCTGTGTTTGTCTGTGTTTGTTTGTATTATTTATTAGTTATTATATTATTGATTATTATTTATTATTATTGTATTATATATTTTTTATTAGTTGTCGAAGAAATTATGAGTCACGGAGTTATCGGAATTACGAGGTGGTTTTTTCTCCGTCACAGATTCCGACTCCGACTCCTGCTTCTGACCTTCTGAATCCGACTATATTCCCAATCCGGGCTCCGGCTCCGGGTCTCGGCGGCGGTTTGTTTTGTTCAGACATCGGTTAGTGTTGATCAGTCTGTTTGTTTTTCTATTTTATGTATTATTATTAATTATTATTATATTATTATTATTATTATTATTATTATTATTAGTTTAATTATTATTATGATGTGTTAGTTTAATTTGTTAGTTTTTCCACGCGTTTTCTTCTCGCAATCCGTTTCTGAGTTCGATAGTATATCGTGACACCGGTTAGGTAATAAACAGTCGTATAACAACAATGTTGGTGTCCTCATAAGGGTTATCGAGGTCGTATAGTTCGGAATATGATGTTTATAAGACCGTATAGGGTGTCTAGGATCCCCCAGAAGGGATCCCATCCTCAAAATCTGAAATATTGACATAGAACAACGTAACTTGATATGCAGCCTTTTTAGGTTGTATCTTAGATGTAGTCCGGTAAATGCCTGATTTGACCAATATTCGGGAGACCAGCCGTATCAAGATTCTGAAATAATTGACATAGAATGGATGACTCGGTATACACCTTCTGAGGATGTATCTTAGTTGATAACCCCGGGTGTAAAATGACTGTGGGTGTCCCAGACGGGGGTATTCACCCCAAAATCTGAAATATTGACATATAACACGAAACTTGATATACAGCCCTTTGTTAGGTTGTATCTTAGATGTATCCGGGGTAAAATGAACGATTTGACCAAATTCGGGGGACCAGGACCCCAAAAACTGAAATAGTTGACTAGAATGATGAAACTGCGTATACAACCTTTGAGGATGTATCTGTAGATGACCCAGGGTTGTAAATGACTTGGGTTGCCGCATAAGGTGTAAAACCAAATCTGAAATATTGACATGGTCATCGAATGGTTATACAGCCTTTTTAAGGTTGGTTATCTTAGTGTATCCGGGATAAAATGACCGGATTTGAACCAGATTCGGGGACAGCCCCCAAAACTGTAATATTGACAAGGTTAGAATGATGAAACTTGTATAAGCACCTTCTGGAGGATGTATCTTAGATGACCCGGGATGTAAAAGACTGTGGGTGGCCCCAGAACGGGTACTCACCAAAATCTGCAATAGTTGAATAGACAACCGAAACTTGATATCATCAGCCTTTTTAGGTTGTATCTAAGATGTATCCGGGGTAAAAATGGACCGATTTGACAATTCGGGACCAGCCCCACAAAACTGAAATATTGACATGGAACGATGAAACTCGGTATACACATACCATATAAGGTACTAACTCACATCATATATTGGTTAAATAGCCGTACACAGCCTAAAGGGGTCTTGGACCCCTAAACTGAAATAGTTGACTAAGACGATGAACCTCGGGATATACCTTCATATCTAAGTACCATGATCATATATGGGTTAAATATCCGTTCACATCCCAAAGAGGGGTCACCAGCCCCACAAAACTGAATATTGAACCTAGAACGATGAAACTCGGTATACACATACCATATAAGCTACTCACATCATATATGGGTTAAATAGCCGTACACAGCCTAAAGGGGGTCTCTGGGACCCCAAATTTGAAATATTGACCTAGAACGATGAAACTCGGGATATACCTTCATATCTAGTACTCATATCATATATGGGTTAAATATCCGTTCACATCCCAAAGGGGAATCACGCAGCCCCACAAAATGAAATATTGGTGTAGAACAACGAAACTTGGTTCAAAATCTTTCTTATGATGTATCCTCGGTATTTGAAATTAAAGATATTCTTAAAAGATTTAAAAAAAATTTTAAAAACAATTTTAAAAAAATTTAAAAATTTTTAAAAATTTTAAAAAAAAAATTAAAAAAAAAAACAAAATTAAACATTTTTTATTCTTTTTAAGTTTATAACTTAAAAAATTTACGTTTTTTATATATAAATCAAGACACCCTCTATAGCCTCCTGGAGTCCTCTGGCGTTCTTGAGCCTCTCCCTCCTCATCTTCTGCCTCTCACTTGGCCTGCCTACATCTAATGATCTAGTGATTCATTGTCATATTTGTTAACTATAAACACAAACGTTTTATTTATTTTGGTTTTATAAGTTTTAAACAGTTTGTTTTTACTAAATTTTTACGCTTTTCTATATTTATAACTTAAGAAATTTGGGTTTTTAAATACCCAAATCAGTAAATCAAGTAAATCAAACCACCCATCCCCCCCCTCCCTACCCAAATCCTGGATATTTATACATTAGATATATTAAATATTTAACAAATTTTATCATAACCTGTCTAATTATCATACTGATCAATGAATATATGCTAAACGTAAAAAGATCCCATACTTAAGCAACAATAAGTAACTACATTGGAGGTGCAGAAACGGAACCCTACTTTACACTTTTTTTCTAACTATCACTGATAATTTTTAACATTAACTAAAGTAATATTTTAACAAAATTTTATCATAACCTTGGCTAATTATCACAGAGCAGTGAAAGTCTGCTAACGTAACAAAGTTTTCACATAAATAAATCTAACATAGCATAACCTAAACTACAATATAGAACGACATTCACAAACCTAACACATCTTAAACAGCATAAACAGTTAACATTAACAAGCTTTCTTCCATACTTACAACAGTAAAGTAACTAACAATTGAGCGCAAGAACGTAACCTACTGTTACACTTTTTCTAACTATCACTGTGTTTTACATTGTAACTATAGTAACATTTAACAAAACATTTATCACAACCGCTTGTGTAGTTATCTTACTTGATCAATGAATATTGCTAACGTAGACAAAAGTTTTTCATATAATAAAGCAAACATAGGATCATATGAACTACGAATATAATGTACACTCCCAAATCCTAAAACATCTTATACACGAATAAGCAGCCACCATTAACAAAGTTCCAACTTAACAACAGTGATATAACTAACATTTGCATACAATACTGTACTTATTCACACTTTTTCCAAACATATCTCTAGCAACATATCATTATAATTTTTGCACGAACATAGTAACATTTAACAAAAATATATCACAATCTTGTGTAAATTTTACATAGCTGACTCGCAGCGAAATACGCTAAACGCAGCAAAAGAATTTCACCATCAATAAAGGCCTAACATATTTCATAACCTGATGTCACAATATATGTATTAACATCAAATCGAACATACCTTATGCCTGAATAAATCACTACCATTAAGCAAAAGTTTCCATACTTTAACAACAGTAAGTAAACTAGTCCGTTGCATTACAAAGAGAGCGTAACCTTTCATACGTTTTCAAACAGTATCTCTAACATATCATGTACTATTTTCGTATTAACAACTGTAATATTTTGCATCACCGTACCTAATTATCATACTGATCAATGAATATATGCCAACGTAACAAAGTTTATGGTTAACAAAACTAACATATCATAGTCTGAGACCAAGAAATATAACATACAACGACAAACCTAAAATACCTTAAACACGAATAAACAGGCAACATTAACAAAGTTCAATACTTAACAACAGTGAGTAACTAACAAAGCATACAAAGAACGGTTGAAATGTCACCATCTTTTCTTTTTCTTTTTTTAAAAACTTTTTATTTATTTTAACTTTATTTCTTTAAACCTTTTTTGTTTTTAAAAAATTTTTATTTTTTTATAAATTTTTTTTCTATGGGAATTTTTAGTTTTTTTTTTTTTGTTTTTTTTTTTTTTAAAAAAAATTATACATTTTTTCACTTTATTCTTTAAAACTGCGTTTATCTTTTTAATGTTTAATAACGTAAAAAAAATTTACATTTTTAACATCAACTAAAACAGTAAAACAGTAAATAACAAAGCTTTCAAGTATCAATAAGCTAACAATAACATAACCTGACTGCGAGAATATAAATGTATACATCAAAAACTACTATGGATGGGTTAAACTTGTGAACAGGAAATCAACTGACGTTTCTTACAAAACCGTACCCATATTCACACTTTTTTTCTCAAACAGATCTCTAACATATTCACTTAATATTCTTACATTAACATAGTAACCTTTAACAAAAATTTATCACAACATACTCGCCAACAAATATATGTTGACGTAACCAAGGTTTTCGCATCAATAAAGCTAACATATCATATCCTAACCTAGGAATATAACGCTCAATGACAAAACCTAAAATACGCTTAATATCCGAATAGAAATGACTACATTACACAGTTTTCAACACGTTAACAAACACTAAAGTAACTAACAATGCCATACAGAACGACCATGTACGAAGCTGAGTGTGGGTTCCTGTTTCTACTAGAGTTTAATCAAACCAGTCGGAATTGTTTTCAAACTCCTCTCCCTTCTCGAAACATTTACGCAATCTATGATTCTTGTTTGACACAAGGTCAACAACTTGAACAATTTTTAAAAACATTTTTTGTTTTAATTATATTACAAATGAAACCCATTAGGGGTATGAAAAAAAAGTAACATTACGATAGTTATAAGCCACTCCCATCCTTCTTGTTAGGGTTGTCGTTTAGGGTTAGCATTGTATAAACTGGTTTGTTACATCATCTTTCGTTATTGCGAGAGAGAGGATTACATTCTTCTTAAAAGAGCGACAAATGAAGCTCTTCATCAGTTGCTTGTCTGACTTTAAAACTATAAAATGGTTTCTCTCGTGAATAATAAATTTGTAAACGATATTGTAACATGGAAGATATCGCATCCAAAAGTTTTTCTTAACTTAACTTTCCATCGTAAGACAAATGGAGAACGTTACTTTGCCTGTTCCGATTCGTCTTACACCCATAACAGACCATTATTCCTATCCTGTGAAGAATTAAGTCGGGTGTTCGATGAAGTTAATACTTGGATAAATGAAAAGTACATTTCTTCATCAGTGACAAATTCGTGGGGAGTTGCGATCAATGGCGGCGAAGAATGTGACTCAAAAAGATTAACTCTTGTTTTTTCACTACATAACAATATTGAATCCATTGATTTACGTAGGTGGTGGCGACCTAATTCAACGGGGATATTCCGACCCACTGCCTTTGGTGTTTGTGTAAGTGGTAAAGAAAATATTACAGCGTTTATCAAGATGCACGAAGAAATATCTAAAAGGTTGAATGAAGTTGATTTACTGGACGAACTTATTAACCTCTCGCATGATATACTCTATACGATGTACGATGAGCACAATGTGTTCGAATCACAGGAAACACCAGTTATCGAGGCGCTCAACCTTGAAAAATTCACCTTCCTTTATGAAAAAGAGATGAAATCGCCAGGGTACAAAGAACAATCTTTGAAAATATCAGCAAGAGATATTTATACCTATATCACAACTGAAGGTCTTGGAAGTTTAGAACAATACATCGAATGCTCACATTTTATGTTTAAATTTTAAACCTTCTTAAACGAACTCAATCTTATTAAATATTTTTATATAATTATACGATTGTAATTTTTTATTATATGTAGCTGTTTTAAAACATATCAAGTAAGATGTATATTAAAATTGTTTTATTTCTTATTGATTGTTTCTTTTTCGCTATGTTATTTTTTATATATATATTCAGTATATATAATAATATATTCTATATATATATATATAATATATATATAGTATAGCTATAGTATATATATAATATATATATTATATAATATATGTATATATATATATATAATTATACTATAATGTAAAGTAACTAACATAACATCAAAAACGTACTTATTCACGACTTTGTCAAGCGTGTCCTCTAACATAAGCAATGTTATCATTTTACATTAACATGCTGATATGTAACAAAAATTTACCAAAACCGTGTGTGTGATTATCATACAGACCGATGAGTATACTCTAACGTAAAAAAGTTTTTCACATTAATAAAGCTACATAAGCATCAACTGAACTAAGAAATTAATGCCCAAAAACAAACCTACCACATCTTAAGCAAGAATATAACTGCTAAACCTTAACAAAGATCCACCACTTAAACACTAGCATAAATACCTATTGGGTAAAGACAAACAAAGTAAAGTTTTTATTCTCTGTTAAGCTAAACTATGAACATTACATACTTAACACACCATAACATACTTAACAGCCAGCCCCAACATCTTAAACAAAAAAGCGTACATAAAGGGGGCAGTAAAACATGTTTTCAAGTGTAAAATAACATAAATTGTCCAATAGAATAAGAACATTAAATAATAGAATACATTTCATACATATAAGTTTTTTAATATATTAATCCATCTAATCAGTGGACATAGGATTCTTTTGTATAAATTGAGCAAGTTCTATATGTTTATTTTCCAGAGATTCAACACCATCCGAAAGAATGTGAGCATAAATACAACTTGCTGCAAAAACCATTTTTCTTGCATATTCGGTTCAAACAGCACTCACTCGCTCGCCGCCAGCAGAAGTAAAAGCGTATCCTGCTGGATAGTTTATTAGGGCATTTCTGTATATGCATTATACGGAATCCATATGTTTCAGTTAAATAATCGTGAGCGATTACATCCATGAGCTATATGAATTGAAGATCTCGTAGTATGGGCATATAACAACTGTTTAAGAGTGAGACTTTAGAGGTCCAGTTTTTCATGTTAACAAAGAGATGTTATGAGTTTGCGATCGGTCTGAACAGTGAAACCTTATACACGTACGCACATGAATGGTGACAGCATCTTAGGTTTTCCAATATTGCGTACATCATACTTTCTACATTATCAGATGCAGTGGGGCAACAATCTATTTAGTTATAGGCCCGCTCAAGCTGTCACCTCCTTGAGTTTCATCAAGAAGACGAATGTCACAGATTGACACATACTCAGCCTTTATCCAAACTTCGAGGCTTTCGATAATATTGAAGAATTCTTCAACTGATATGATTAAAGGTATATTACTTGCACCTCCAATTGGAACACAGGTAATTATATTGCTCTCCATTCGTTTTAACGAAATGTAAATGGATACATGTTGGGGTATTACCAAGACCACTCGTAAAAGGACTGGTCTGTAGAAGCAACGATGGAGGTCATTAAATATCAACACAGCGAAAAATGTTCTTACTGGCGAAATTCGTATGTATAACAACCCTTATAGGTAATGAGATTCTTTCTTTCAACCATCAGAAGAAAGTAAACAAGAATAACGAATACGAATGAACCATATCAGTTCAAGAGGGGTATATATTCTCGTTAGGTTGTTCGAAGCTTGGTCGTTGTTGTTGTTGGTTGCTGTTGTGCTGTTGTTGCTATTGTTGTTGGTGTGTAAGAGGTAAGGTTCCTGTGTTATATTTCAACTTCTCATTTTATCACAACATTGATTAATTATCATACGGACCATCATAGTGATCAACGAATATACTCTAGGCGTAATACGGTTTCCACAGTCAATAAGCTACACATGATGTAACATGCAAACTAAGAAAATTAATGTCAACGACAAATCCTGACACACCTTTTAAGTCCCGAAGTAAGACTGTTTATCATTAACAAAGCACCAGTACTTACCAAAATAGTAAGTAACTAACATCACATGCAAACCGTAAACCTAGTCCACTACGTTTTTCAAGCGTTCTCTAACGATATCAAATTAATTTGTTTTATTTTTAAGCTTATCTCTTTTTAGGACTACACCCCCACTTTCAGAAAATTTCAACTCGAAACATGAAATGATTTTATGCTTTAACCGTTTGCATAAAAGTGATTGCAATACTTTATTATATTTATTAAACAAAATGGTAAATCTGGCAACCTGCGTATCATACAGAGGTGATTTGAAAGCAACTGTGTAGACTTGGGAGCTGAGTTATATATAAATCAGTGTGCTACTCGATGATGTATTCATAATCATAATGGCAAAAGTCTAAGGCAAACCTAACATTAATTACTAAACAAAAACTTAACCTAGGCCTCACGTTTTCTAAACAGTCATCGTCAGTTAACACAGTAAAATCTTACAAAAACTCATCATTTCTCCATAATAAATCAGTGTTATTTCCACAACGAATAACTGTAAAACATAACAAAGTTTTTACCAAACATAACATAAATAAGTTTTTAATATACTAACCATCGAATAAATGCTAACTGTAACAACGTTTCTTGCATTAATAAAAGCTAAACATAAATAACCTGAACTAAATATAATGTAGTCTAGGGCAAACCTAGCAATTACTCAGCAAAAACTTAACCCAAGCTCACGTTTCTAACACAATATCGTCAGTTTGACACAGTAATATCTTACAAAACTCCATCATTTCTCTAACAAATCAATGTTATTTCAACATTGTCATAGTAATATTTAACATAAAGTACCTAACTTACAATAAACAGTTTCATCAACCAAGAGTATCTAAAGCAACACATTACCGTCCGAGAGAAAACTCATGGGGGGACGCGTCCCATGAAAGGGTGTGAGTCCTGCGAGGGAGAAGACCCGAAGGGGGGTGTAAGTGGGCTTTGGGGCCTCAGCCCGAGGGCGAAGTTCTTTACCGCCTCCCTTCGGAGGGTAACGCCGCTTACACCCCTTCGGGGTGATCTTCCCTCGCAGGACTCACGACCCTTTCCATGGGACGCGTTCCCCCCCATGAGTTTCTCTCGGAGCGGTAATGTGTTGCTTTAGATACTCTTGGTTGATGAAACCTGTTTATTCTAAGTTAGGTTCGTTATGTTAAATATTACTATGACATGTGAAAATAACACTGATTTGTGTTAGAGAAATGATGAGTTTATGTAAGATATTACTGTGTGTCAACTGACGATGATGTGTTAATAGAAACGTGAGCTTAGGTTAAGTTTTTGCTGAGTAATGCAGTTTGCCCTAGACTACCATTAAAATATTTCTTAAGTTCAGGTTTATTGTTATGTTTAGCTTTATTAATCAAAAACGTTTGGTTACGTTAGCATATATTCGATGGTTAGTATATAAGAACTTATTTTTGTGTTATGTTTGGTTAAAAACTGTTATGTTTACAGTTATTCGTTTGTCTGTATAACACTGATTTATTAGAGAAATGATGAGTTTTTTGTAAGATATTTACTGTGTTAACTGATGGATGATGTGTTAGAAACGTTAGCCTAGGTTAGTTTTTGTTGAATAATGTTAAGGTTTGCCCTTGAGAACCTTTTGCTAATGATTATGAATACCCCATCGAGTAGCTCACTGTTTTATATATAACTCAGCTCCCAAGTCTATACATTGCTGTCAAATCACCTCTGTTTGATATCCAGTTGCCCAGAAATTTACCAGTTTGTTTAATAAATATATTAAGTATTGCATCACTTTATGTAGATGGTTAAAGGCAAAAATCCATTTTCATGTTTCATGTTGAAAATTTTCTGAAAGGGGGGTGTAATCTAAAAGAGATCGCCTTAAAATAAAAATTAATATTGATATGTTAGAGACACGCTTGAAAAACGTGTGACTAGGTTTTACGTTTTTGCATGTAATGTTAGTTTACTTACTATTTGGTAAGTATGGTTGCTTTTGTTTAATGATAAGTTTATTCGGCTTAAGGGTGTGGTCAGGTTTGTTCCGTTGTGACACAATTATTTTCTTAGTTTCCATGGGTTACATCATGTTAGCTTTATGATGTGGAAACCTTATACGCTGAGTATATTTCGTGTGATCAGGTATGATAATGTAATCAATGTGTAGATAAATGAGAAGTTGGAAATATAACACAGGAACCTTACCTCTACAACCCAAACAAACAAACAACAACAGCCACAGCAACAACAACAACAACAGCTCAAACAACCTCGAGAATATATACCATTTTGAACTGATATTGGTCATTCGTATGTCGTATTCTTGTTTACTTTCCTCTGATTGGTTGAAAGAAAGAAATCTCACATTACCTATAAGGGTTGTTTAGGCATACGATTTCCGTCAGTAAGACATTTTTCGCTGTGGTTGATAATAGATGACCTCTCGTTCTGCTTCTACAAACGTCCTCTTTACGAGGATCTTTTGTATACCCAACGATGTATCCCATTTACATTTTTTCGTAAACCGAATGAGAGCAATATATTACCTTGTGGTTCCAATCTGGAGGTGCAAGTATATACCTTTATCATATCAGTTGGAAGAATTCTTCAATATTATCGAAAGCCTCGAAGCTTGGATAAAGCCTGAGTATGTGTCATCTGTGACATCGTCTCTTTATGAAATCAGAGGTGACAGCTTGAGCGGCTATAATAGAATAATGTTGCTTTCACTGCATCTGATAAAGTTAAAAAGTATTGCTGTACGCAACTATTGGAAACCTAATGATGCTGTCACACATTCATGCGTACGTGTATGGTTTCACTGTTCAGACATCTGCAAATATAACAGCTTTGTTTAACCTGAAAAACGACTTAAAGTCTCATCTTAAAGGTGTTGCCATACTCGAGGACTTAATTCATATAGCTCATGGTGTAATCTACGATATTTACACCGAAACATGTGGATTCCCGTATAATGCAGTATACAGAAATGCCCTAATAACTATCAGCCAGGATACGTTTACTTCTCTCTGGCGGGAGCGAGTGAGTGCTGTTGAATCGAAATATGCAGAAAAATGGTTTAGTGCAGCAAGTTGTATTTATGGCTCACATTCTTTCGGATGGTGTTGAATCTCTGGAGAAACATATAGAACTTGCTCAATTTATACAGAATCCTATGTCCACCTGATTAGATGGTTTAATATATTTAAAAACTTATATGTATGAATGTATTTATTTATTTAATGTTCTTTTATTGGAAAATTATATGTCATTACACTTGCTAAATTTCATTTTGTTTTACTGGTTCCCTTATGAATACCGACTCATGTTCATGTGTTATAAAGTTTATGATGTTGGGTTGTGCTTTAGTGGCTCTTTAGTTGCGTGCAGAGCCATTGTGTGTTTAAGTATGTTATGTTATAATAGTTTTAGCTTTAACAGAGAATAAAAACTTTACTTTGTTTGTCCTTACCCAATAGGTATTATGCTAGTGTTAAGTGGGATCTTTGTTTTAATGTTAGCAGTTTTATTCTTGCTTAAGATGTGTCTGGTTTGCCGTTGTACATTATATTCTTAGTTCAGTTGATGCTATGTTGCTTTATTAATGTGAAAACTTTGTTACCGTTAGAGTATACTCATCGGTCTCTGTATGATAATCACACACGGTTATGGTAAATTTTTGTTACATATCAGCATGTTAATGTAAAATTAACATTGCTATGTTAGAGACACGCTTGACAAAGTGTGAATAAGTTACGTTTTTGGATGTTATGTTAGTTACTTTACATATATATATATATATATTATATATAATAGTATATATATATTTATATATATTAATAGTATATATATATATATATATATATATATATATATAAACAGATCTCTCTATGTCCTCTATGTATAAATAAATAAAATAACTTAGGAAAAAGAAACAATCATAAGAAAAAACAATTTTAATATACATCTTTATTGGTCAATGTTTTAAAACAGCTACATATAATAAAAAATTACAATCGTATAATTATATAAAAAATATTTAATAAGATTGAGTTCGTTTAAGAAGGTTTAACATTTAACATACAATGTGAGCATTCGATGTATTGTTCTAAACTTCCAAGACCTTCAGTTGTGATATAGGTATAAATATCTCTTGCTGATATTTTCAAAGATTGTTCTTTGTACCCTGGCGATTTCATCTCTTTTTCATAAAGGAAGGTGAATTTTTCAAGGTTGAGCGCCTCGATAACGGGTGTTTCCTGTGATTCGAACACATTGTGCTCATCGTACATCGTATAGAGTATACCATGCGAGAGGTTAATAAGTTCGTCCAGTAAATCAACTTCATTCAACCTTTTAGATATTTCTTCGTGCATCTTGATAAACGCTGTAATATTTTCTTTACCACTTACACAAACACCAAAGGCAGTGGGGCGGAATCCCCGTTGAATTAGGTCGCCACCACCTACGTAAATCAATGGATTCAATATTGTTATGTAGTGAAAAAAAAAAAAAAATATCTTTATTTTTTTTTTTTTTTTTTTTTTTTTTTTTTTTTTTTTTTTTTTTTTTTTTTTTTTTTTGAGTCATATTCTTCTCCGCCATTGATCGCAACTCCCCACGAATTTGTCACTGATGAAGAAATGTACTTTTCATTTATCCAAGTATTAACTTCATCGAACACCCGACTTAATTCTTCACAGGATAGGAATAATGGTCTGTTATGGGTGTAAGACGAATCGGAACAGGCAAAGTAACGTTCTCCATTTGTCTTACGATGGAAAGTTAAGTTAAGAAAAACTTTTGGATACGATATCTTCCATGTTACAATATCGTTTACAAATTTATTATTCACGAGAGAAACCATTTTTATAGTTTTAAAGTCAGACAAGCAACTGATGAAGAGCTTCATTTGTTGCTCTTTTAAGAAGAATGTAATCCTCTCTCTCGCAATAACGAAAGATGATGTAACAAACCAGTTTATACAATGCTAACCCTAAACGACAACCCTAACAAGAAGGATGGGCGTGGCTTATAACTATTGCGTAATGTTACTTTTTTTCATACCCCTAATGGGTTTCATTTGTAATATAGTATTAGGCAAAATGTTTTTAATAAATTTGTTAATGTTTCGACAACGAACCAAACAAGAATCATAGGTATTGCGTAATATTTCGAAAAGTGGGAGGAGTTTGAACAATTCCTCGACTTGTATTTGATAACTCTAGTGAAACAGGAACCACATCAGACTTCGTACATGGTCGTTCTGTATGCATTGTTAGTTACTTTAGTTGTTGTTAAGTGTGAAACTTTGTTAATGTTAAGTTTATTCGATCATAAGGTATGTTAGGTTTGTCTTTGGGCATTATTTTCTTAGTTTAGATGATGCTATGTTGGCTTTATTAATGTGAAAACTTTGGTACGTCAGCATATATTTGTTGGCGAGTATGTTGTGATAAATTTTTTGTTAAATGTTACTATGTTAATGTAAAATAATAGTGATATGTTAGAGATCTGTTTGAAAAAAATGTGAATATGGTACTGGGCTGTAAGCAACGTCAGTTACTTTCCTGTTGCCAAATATGGTATTTTGTTAGGTTTGATGTTATACATTATATTTTTGCATCAGGTTATGTTATGTTGCTTTTTGATATGAAAGCTTTGTTATTTGACTGTTTTACTGTTTTGTTTATGTACAAAATGTAAAATTTTTTTTAAGCTTATAAACATAAAAAGAATAAAGTTTTTAGCAAAGAAATAAGGTTAAAAATTAAAAGTTTTTAAAAAAGAAAAAAAAAAAAACAAAACTAAAAGTTTTAAAGAAATAAAATTAAAAATATCTCCAATAAAGAGATTTCTAATGCAAAAATTATTCGCGAAATATTGTTAAAAAATATGGCAAATTTTTAAAACAAAAGAAAAAAAAAGATTACAAAGGCAAAGTTTCTATATGTTTTTGCTAGTTACTTCACTGTTGTTAAGTATAGAACTTGGTTAATGTTGGCTGTTTATTCGTGTTTAAGGAATGTTAGGTTTTTCGGTGTATGTTATATTCCTTGGTTCAGACTATGAATATGTTAGCTTTGGTTAAGCCAAAAATCTTTGTTACGTTGGCATATTATTCATTGATTCGTATGAATAAATTAAGTACGGTTTGCAAAATATTACAGTGTTGAATACGAAAATAGTTAATGATATGTTTAGAGATATGTTTGAAAACGTATGAATAAGGTTACGTTTTTGTATGCAACGGTAGTTACTTTACTGTTGTTAAGTAGATAACTTTTGCTAATGTTAGTGATTTATTCAGGCCTAGGGTATGTTCGATTTGATGTTATACATTATATTGTTACATCAGGTTATGATATGTTTAGCTTTTAATTGATGTGAATCATTTGGGCTGCGTTAGCGTAATTTTCCGCTGGTCAGTATTAAGTTTACAATTGATTTTTTTAAATCCTTTGTTAAAATGTTAATATGCTCGTGCAAAAATAATAATGATATGTTAGAGATATGTTTGGAAAAGTGTTGTATAAGTTTACGTATTGTATGCAATGTTAGTTTTATATCAACTGTTTTGTTAAAGTATTGACTTTGTTAATGGTGACTGCTTATTCGTGTATTAAGAATGTGTTAGGAATTGTGAGTGTACAATTATATTCGTAGTTCATATGATCCCATATGTTGCTTTATTAATATGAAAACTTTGTTACGTTAGCTATATTCATTGGATCAGTAAGAATAATTAGACAAGGTTATGAAATTTTTTTGTTAAATGTTTACTATGTTAATGTAAACATATCAGGATATTTTAGAAAAAGTGTAAGTAGGTTTCGTTCTGCGCTCAATGTTAAGTTACTTTAACTGTTGTTTTACGTATGAAAGCTTGTTAATGTTAACTGTTTATTCGCCTGTTTAAGATGTGTTAGTTTTGTGAATGTACGTTATATTCGTAGTTTAGGTGATGCTATGTTTGCTTTATTGATGTGAAACTTTGTTACGTAGCATATATTCAATGATCAAAGTATGATATTTAGACAAGGTTTATGATAAAATTTTGTTAAATATTACTATGTTAATGTAAAAATATCAGTGATATGTTAGAAAAAAAGTGTAAGTAGGTTCCGTTCTGCACTCAATGTTAGTTACTTTATTGTTGTTAAGTAGTGGATCCTTTTGTTTACGTTACATTATTCATTGATCAAGTATGATTAACTTAGACAAGGTTAGATAAAATTTTGTTAAATATACTATACTAAATGTCTAAATATCCAGGATTTGGGTAGGGAGGGGGGGAGGGGTTGGTGGTTTGATTTAACTGATTTACAGGTTTAGGGTATGTAAAAACCCAAATTTCTAAGTTATAAATATGAAAAAGCGTAAAAATTTAGTAAAAACAAACTGTTAAAAGCTTATAAAACAAAAATAAATAAAAGTTGTGTTATGTTATACAGAATATGACCATGAATCACTAGATCATAGATGGGGAGGGGCGTGAGATGGAGAAGGATGAGGAGGGGAGGAGGCTCAAGAGGCTCCAGAGGCTATAGAGGGTGTTTGATTATATAAAAAACGTAAAATTTTTTTAAGTTATAACTTAAAAAGAATAAAAATGTTTAATTTTGTCTTTTTTTTTTAATTTTTTTTTTTAAAAATTTGTTAAAAAATTTTTTAGAATTTTTAAATTGTTTTAAAAAATTTTTTTAATTTTTTAAATTTTTAAAATTTTTTTTTTTTTTTTCTGTATCGAGGATACATCATAGAAAGATGTATACCAAGTTTCGTTGTTCTACGCCAATATTTCAGTTTTGGTGGGGCTGGTATCGCCCCCTTTGGGGTGTGAATGGATATTTAAACTATATTATATGGGTACTAGATATGAAAGGTATATCCCGAGTTTCATCGTTCTCTAGGTCAATATTTCAAATTTGGGGTCCCAGAGACCCCCCCTTTAGGGGTGTGTACGGCTATTTAACACCATATATGATGTGAGTAGCTTATATGGTATGTGTATACCCGAGTTTCATCGTTCTAGGTCAATATTTCAGTTTTGTGGGGGCTGGTGACCCCTCTTGGGATGTGAACGGATATTTAACCATATATGATATGGGTACTAGATATGAAAGGTATATACCGAGTTTCATCGTTATAGGTCAAATATTTCAAGTTTTGGGGTGTCCCAGAGACCCTTGTAGGCTGTGTTAAACTGCTATTTAACCCTATAATATGATGTGAGTAGCTTATATGGTATGTGTTATACCGAGTTTCATCGTTCTAGGTCCAATTATTTCAGTTTTGTGGGGCTGGTCCCCCGAATTTGGTCAAATCGGTCAATTTTAACCCGGATACATCTAAGATACAACCTAAAAAAGGCTGTATACAAAGTTTCGTTGTTCTATGTCAATTTTTCAGAATTTTGGGTGAGTACCCCGTCTGGGGCACCCACAGTCCTTTTTACACCCTGGGTCATCTAAGATACACATCCTCAGAAAGGTTGTATACCGAGTTGTCATATTCTATGTCATATTTCAGTTTTGTTGGGGCTGGTGGGCGGCCCGAATCTGGTCAAATCCGGTCATTTTTTACCCCGGATACATCTAAGAATACAACCTAAAAAGGCTGTATATCAATTTTCGTTTTTCTATGTCAATATTTCAGATTTTGGGGTAAGTTACCCCGTCTGGGGCACCCACAGTCCTTTTACCCCTGGGTCATCTAAGATACATCCTCAGAAGTTGTATACCGAGTTTCATCATTCTATGTCAATATTTCAGTTTTGTGGGTGCTGGTCCCCGAATTTGGTCAAATCGGTCATTTTACCCGGATACATCTAAGATATCAACCTAAAAAGGCTGTATATTCAATTTTCGTTGTTCTATGTCAATTTTTCAGATTTTGGGGTGAGTCCCCGTCTGGGACACCGCACAGTCCATTTTACACCCGGGGTCATCTAGATACATCCTCAGAAGGTTGTATACCGAGTTTCATCATTCTATGTCAATATTTCAGATTTGATGGGGCTGGTCCCCGAATTTGGTCAAATCGGTCATTTTACCCCGGATACATCTAAGATACAACCTAAAAAGGCTGTATAATCAAGTTTTTCGTGTTCTATGTCATATTTCAGATTTTGGGGTGGTATCCTTCTGGGGGGATCCTAGACACCCTATACGGTCTTTTAACTATGCATATTCAACTCTACGACTTCTATAACCCTTATAAGGACACCAACATTGTTGTTATACGACTGTTTATTACCTAACCCATGTAGATATATATCGAACTCAGAAACTGGATGCGAAGAAGAAACCGCGGTGGAAAAAATAACAAATAATAATAATAATAATAATAATAATAATAATAATAATAATAATAATAATAATAATAATAATAATAATAATAATAATAATACAGACAGATCAACACTAACCGATGTCTGAACCAAACCAAACCGCCGCCGCGCCGGAGCCGGAAGCCGGAGTCGGAGTCGATGTCGAGTATCTGAGTCGGAGTCGGAGTCGGAGCAGGAGTCGGAGTCGGAGTCGGAGTCGGAGTCGGAGTCGGAGCACAACACACCTCGAAATTATGATCACTCCGTGATCATAATTTCTTCGACTTAATAATAATAATAATAAATAATAATAAATAATAATAATAATAATAAATAATAATAAATAATACAAACAAACACAGACAAACACAGACAAACACAAACAAACATAGACAAACACAGACAAAACCTGCGGTTTTGTCTGTTTGTCGGATTGATAGCCCTTCGGGCTATCAATTCCTCCATATAACCCTAATATATCTCTATTCATTTATATAGAAAAAAGTGGTCTCGGAAGTGGTCACATAACTACTAAGATGCTGGCCCAACTGACAGCGTGAAAGTCCTACCAGAGAGATGGTGTATATATAATATATATATTATATATATATATAGTATATATATATTATATATATATATATATATATATAATATATAGTATATATTATATATACATGTAAATTTCGAAGAACATATATTTTATATATATATATATATATAATATATATATAATATATATGTATATATATATGATTCGACCGTCGTCGAGTGTGGACGCAGTGGAATCCAGAGGGAGGGCGAAAAGCAGAAGAGCCAGAAGAGAGAGATTGGAAAGAAGAAGGAGAGTCTGAAAATGTGTATTGTGGAGAGGACGATAATAATCTGAAGGTCCTTTCAAGAAGTGGTTTGACGATGTTTACAAGGGAGAGAGTATTTTTGGTTTAAAGTATCTCTAACTACTTAACTAGGAAAAATATCTTTTTACAATTCGGAATTTGAAAGTGTAAAATTTTATATATTTAATTAATTTCATTTGAATCAGAGTTGGAGGAGCTACAAAATTTTAACTTCATTTCTTTTGGAAAATTTTTAATATTAAATACAAAATTAAAATAAAAAAGAAGAAATTTAAAATAATTAAGTACATGTAGGAGGTGAAGCTGCGTTTCTCGAAGAACTCGAATCATATGAAGAAAATTTTCAAATTTTGTTCCCCAGGTAGCAAGGGGCTGAAAACCCCCTTCTACTATTTTTTTTTTCTTTTCGTGAATGGTGGTGATATTTGTAAATGATTATCACCCACCATCACCACCTTGCAGCCATGCAGGATATGGTGATATGTATAAATAAATAAATAATTAATATAAATATATATATATATATATATATATATATATATATATATATATATATATATATATATATATATATATATATATATATATATATATATATATAAAATGAAGAATATATATATATATTGTGGCGTCTTGGGCAGGAGGCTGCCTAGCACCACTGATGAAACCTAAGCAGCCTCCGGGATAAACGCCACTTTATCGTGACAACGCTTCAACTCTTCAACATCAAACATCCCTCTATTGAAGGTGGTTCTCAAGACAACTACTTACCTCCCTTCAAATTGGTGACCCGCCCAGAGTGACATGTGCCAATGGAGTGGCCACAACAAACATCAGCAAGCAACCATAAATCAAGTTCTTCTACTGGCGGCGCTACTCTGTTTCGTCCATCTGTGCCGTTGTGTACTCGTGCTTCCCACTGCAAGGTAGGACCAACTGCAACGTAAGAGTACAGAGTGGTCGAAGCTTTCTAGTTACCTTAATGTGTGCACACCTGGCTCTCATCTGACAGCTGACCGACGTCTACCAACTGACGTCGTCTGCTTCCAGGTCCGGAGAGCGAAGTGTGCTCGCGGCATTGTCACTAGGGAGAGTTCTGTGGCATCTGAGGCAGGAGGCTGCTAGCCCCACTGATGAAACCTAAGCAGCCACCGGGAAGAAAAGCCTTTATCGTGATCAAACGCTTCAACTCTTCAACATCAAACATCCCTCTATTGAAGGTGGTTCTCAAGACAACTACTTACCTCCCTTTATAATATATATATATATATATATATATATAATATATATATATATAATATATAAAATAATATATATATTAAAAATATATATATACTTACTATATATATATATATATTATATAATATATTATATATATTATATATATATATATATATAATAATATATATAATATATATATATATATATATATATATATTATAAGACTAATATATAATATATATATTATATAATATATATATATATAGTATATATATATATACAGATAATATATATATATAATATATACTATATATATATAATATATATAATATATATATATATAAGAGATAGAACGAATGTCTTATTTTTCAATATTCACGAATGCGAATATCATGCGAACAATTTATTTTTAATTTTCACGAATACGAATAAGAATATATTCTTTTAATTTTCACAAATGCGAATATGAATGCTAGTAATTTCTCTAAATATTGCCAATTATAATAATATGCCACTTTTTATGCCAGGCATAAGTGGAATATTTCCTTCTGTTTAAGAGCTCAGCTATTAAAAATTGATTGATCAAAATACATTCAGTTTGCTATGTTCTAGGATGCAGAATGAAGAGTCTCACTTGCACGCATTCCATCAAATTCTTTCTCCAACCTCCGCCCTTTCAAAGATGAAAACTCCTTCATTAATTTATAGTTACTGTACAGTTACTACCGTAATCAAAAGTTGAAATAAACTATTGAAAGGTTATACTTCAAAAATAATAATTTTTGGCTGTCTCTGAACATTTAATCTTCTGCCAGCACTACCATCATACCAACACTAGCAAGAGACATTTGCTGGCAACACTTTATGGCGGACAAGCAATGGTAAAAGACGGTACTCGTTGACGATTTTTGATGCCTGCTTAGACAGCTGACCATCTACATCATTGATACTTGAATACAGAATTGCATTTATGACATCGGTAATAGTGGTGCTCGTGAATGGTTTTGAAACAACGTTTGATGTTCTTTTTGTGTTTCGAACTATTTCAAACTTATATTTTTAAATTTATTCACATTTCGGCAGATGCTGATTTTAACACTCACCGTAAAAAAAAATGAGAATTAAAATTTTTTGTTTGTTTTGTTCTGGGTTCGAAAATAGGTTATAGAATGCAAGTAGTTGATCACTCTGAAAAGAAACCTTGTGTCAATTTCTTTCCATATCATAGCTCTCATCATTTTTATTCCTTGACTCTCATTGTCTGAGGATTCTAATACTCTCTTCACACTGGTTATGACAGGAATGACGTCCACCATTGATGGCGAGTTTTTGCTGTTTATCATGATAATATTTTCAAATGGTTGGATTACAATGATACAATTGGTTAGAATAGAATTGCTATGGAATGCTAAGACAATTATTTTATCATTAGAGGAGCCGTATAAGCAGAGAGATTGATGAAGTTCTTGCATCTTTATCATCATCATTTGCAGAGTTCAGTTCAAGTGCGTGATAACGTCATGTATTACTGAAAGTTGTGAAACTTTAATTCTGGTCTCTATTTTCTTTAGCTCTTCTTGAGCCATGTTCGAATGATTAAAACGTGCCCAATTGACCTTCATTTTTAGAGAATTTCTCTGACTGTTGTTTGAGATGTAACACCATTTATAATGCTAAGGTGCAGTTGATGACTGACTGAGTTCGTTTTATTCGCTCAAGAAAGAAACAGAACTTTTATTATATTGACACCAGCATCTCTCAGGACAAAGTGAACATCATCTGGAGAAGGATCCGTTCCGCCAACATTCCATTAAATATACCACTGAGATACTCACCCGTGTGACGTTCAGTAAGTGGTTCAACGCCCAACACAAAATTCCGATTGAAATCCTATGTATACGGCATGTCTAGTCGGAGAAATCAAAGAAACTGCTGATTGATTACACTGGACGACAGAAATTTTGTTAAATGGATATCATGAACTGTTTCTTATGTATTTCAGTTCGCTAAAAACGAATATAACCTCCAAAGTTGCACAACAGTTTTTTTTTTTTTTTGTAATTTTACATATTTCATAAACTAACAATATAATTCACAGTGTAAATGTCTTGTTTTGTTTAACTCTATTTTCTTGCGATTTTATGAAAAGAAAGGTGATCGCCAGCAATATAAAGCGTATAATAATAGGAACCAATAAAATAAACGCCAAACATGATGAAACATGTTTAGCGAACTCGATAAAAATAAACCTCGGTCCGACGTTTTTCATGAGTCATTTGTCTTCAGTTTGTATCTGGACGTTGAATGTGAAGTGTGTGATATTAATATATTGTTGATTATATATATATATATATATATATATTTTTTTATTTATATATATTTATTTATATATATATATATATATATATATATATATATATATATATATATATATATATATATATATATATATATTTTTTTATTTACTATATATATACTGATATATATATATATATATATATATATATATATATATATATATATATATAATATATATATATATATATATATATATATATATATATATATATATATATATATAATAATAATATATAATATACTAACATATATATATATAATATATATATATACGTCAAATTGTTTAATTTCCTTACAGATCCAGATACCATGAATAAAATGCCACGAAATTGTAAAATGATCCAAACAAATTTTATTACATTTGTGGTGAGGTAACATTGAAGTCCCAAATGAGGGAATATTACTCCTACAATAAAATAATAAACTTAATTTTGAAATTAAACTTGGTGATCAAGATAAATCTTACTCATATTTGCTCTGCGTCTTGTGTAACATTACTTAGTGGTTGGCTTAACGGACAAGTCCAGACACATGCCATTTGCAATTCCAATGATATGGAGAGAACCAAAGGATCACGCAATGGACTGTTATTTTTGCATTACAAAAATTGCTGGAATAACAATCAAGACCAAGAAGACCATTAAATATTCAAACCTACCTTCGGCTATTAGGCCTGTTCCTCACAGCGAAGAGCTTCCTATCCCTGCACCACCTGAAAATGTGAATCTCCTGTCAGAAAACTCCGACGAAGAAGATTTACAATTACGTCCAGAAAATGACGACTATGAAGACCTTGATTATGATGGAATGTCAGCAGAACCTCATAGAATTAATCAGTATGAACTCAATGATCTAGCTCGCGATCTATCATTGTCAAAAAAACAGGCAGAACTATTGGCATCTAGATTATTCAAATCTCCTTGAGAAGGGAACTACAATTTCCTCTTATCAGCGACGCGAAGAAGAATTCCGACACTTTTCTCGGTAGACGGCAATTTTGTGTATTGTACTGATGTTGATTCATTAATGAGAGAAATATAGAAGACTGTCATGATCCTAAGGAATGGAAATTGTTATAGATTCTTCTAAACTCTGTTTAAAAGCAGTGCTTCTTCATAATGGAAATGTGAAACCTTCGACTCCCATTGCCTATGGAGCCCATATGAAAGAGACCTACGACAACATGAAAATTTTATTATCGAAAATACGATACGAACAGCATTCTTAGAATATATACGGCGATTTAAAAGTTATAGCACTTTCGTTAGGTCTCCAACAGGATATACTAGAATTTGTAACCACCGAGTGGGATAGACGAGATCGCAAAAATCATTTTGTCAATAAGGAATTGGCCAAAAAGAAATCTAATACCTGGAAATAAAATGTAATTTTTCAACACTTCTGAAACCTGAACTCGTATATCTTCCTCCTTTGCATATCAAACTCGGGTTAATGAAAATTTTGTAAAAGCGATGGATAAAAGTGGTCCAAGGTTCCTATACGTAAAAAATTTCCTAGGATCAGTGAGGCTAAAATTAAAGGGGGTATATTTACCCACAAATAAGGGAGCTAATGAAGGACCATCACTTTGATGAAGCTTGAATAATATTGAAAAACCTGCATGATCCTTTAAAAGGTCATAACTGGGTTTCTATGTAAGGCCGATAACTATGAAGAACTAGTTTCCGGAACTCCTTCGAAATTATAAAGCAATGGGATGTAACGTGTCCCTAAAAATACATTTCCTTCATTCATACTTGGACTTTTTTCCCAACTGCAATCTAGGCGCTATTAGCGATGAGAATGGTGAGCCATTCCACCAAGATATTTCAACTATCGAAAAACGTTATCAGGGAAATTGGAATCCAAATATGCTTGCAGACTATTGTTGAGGACTTAAAAGGGATGTTCATCAAGCAAACTACAGTAGAAAATCTTCAAAATCTACATTTTAAATTGCAGAAGTATATAGGTGAGTAAATTAACTATAAAGCTTATCATTTTATAATAATATTAAATTTTTAATTTCGTATTACAAAAAAAAACTCTGCCCGTTACAACAAAATGGTATGCAAATTCGGAATCAGCGCACAAAACTCTATAAGAAACACCCATTTTTACTCATTTAACAGACAAAAAGTCAAATTTTGTCGTCCAGTGTTATCTGACCATTCGTCGGTGGAGAAAGCTAAATTGGATGATTGTTGAATAAAGGTTACTAATTCTGAAACTTTAGTTTTTAACAGAATCAAACATTTTCTTGCAAACAATATCTCATTAGCCGTAGAAAGTCAAAAACTTCTGCGTTAGAATAGAGAAGATCGTTCATTACTATTACATCTGCAAATTAACTATCCATACTTTTATTCCTATACAGGTTTCAAAAGTAACCTTCGTCACAGTTAAAGCTGGTATTGGAGATCCTTTGCTCTTTTATTCGTTTTCTTTTCTACCTCATAGTAGTGTTTGCTGCTTAGATGGTTTCTTAATCCAGATATCGCTCTTCTTTTCCGAGAATAATTATGATTGTAAAGTGTATGCTTTCCGATGTCATTTGAAACAAAATCTAAGTAATCCCAACTGACAATGGATGGGGATGTCATTGCACAAATGCTTCAACAGCCTATTTCAAGCATATACTGTATACTCACACGTTCAAGTCTATCAATATTGCTAGACTTCGACTGGGACTCAATTATTGGCATGATCTCGGGGCGGTTTATAGTCACCTTCTTCTAGTCACTTAACAACAAAACTCGACAAATTTATTAACATGTCCTACTAGACATCTAATATTCGTATCCGCATGTATATGAGTGCGAATGCGAATAATTTATTTTTAATATTCGCGAATGCGAATACGAATATTTTTCAATATTCGCATTCGCGAATAATGAACACATGCGAATATTCGGTTCATCTCATATACGAGTATATATATATATATATATATATATATATATATATATATATATATATATATATATATATATATACATATACTACTATATATGTATATATTTTTTTAATATATATATATATATATATATATATATATATATATATATATATATAAGTAAAACAGAACCTTTGGTCTGACCTTTGATATTCGATATATTGATATATATCGAGTCTTGGATATATCGATATAATTCTATCTCTCTCTTTCTCTCTCTCTCTCTCTCTCTCTCTCTCTCTCTCTATATATATATATATATATATATATATATATATATATATATATATATATATATATATATATATATATATATATATATATATATATATATATATATATATATATATATTTATTTATATAATCAAATCTGTGATACCTAACAAGGCTTTGTCATAACCTAGACATAAAAGCCCCCAACTAGGACCTAACCTAATGGATTAGAAAGCCCACAACTAGGCTAACCTTATGAGCTTATGAAGGCCCGATAGGTCTAACCTGTGGATTGTAAGAAACCCCAGCTGGGCCCGTAACCTAATGGTTAAGCCCACAACTAGACCTAGCAATAAGAATATTATTTCTCTCTTATGCTAAGGCTAAGGCTATATATATATATATATGCTATATATATATATATAACTTATATATATATATATATATATATAATATATATATGTATACTATAAGTAAACTGAACCTTTGGTCTGTCATTTGATATTCGATATATTAATATATCGATATGTCGAAGTCTTGGATATATCGATATAATTCTCTCTCTCTCTCTCTCTCTATATATATATATATATATATATATATATATATATATATATATATATATATATATATATATATATATATATATATATATATATATAGTAAATCTGTGTCTACCTAACAAAACTTTATCATAACCTAGACTTAAAAGCCCCCAAGTAGCCCTAACCTAATGGATTATGAAAGCCCCCAACTAGCCCTAACCTAATGGATTATGAAAGCCCCCAACTACGCCCTAACCTAATGGATTATAGAAAACCCCAATAGGTCCTAACCCTAATGGATTATGAACCCAGCTAGGCCTAACCTAATGGATTATGAAAGCCCCAACTAGGCCCTAACCTAATGTAGATATTATGTACTCTTATGTAAGACTAAAGTAATATATATATATATATATATATATATATATATATATATATATATATATATATATATATATATATATATATATAAGTATATACTCACGGATTAATTCACATTTTTAGTATTACAATATATATATATATATATATATATAATATATATATATATATATATATATATATATATATATATATATATATATATATATATATATATATATATATATATATATATATATATATATATATATATATATATATATATATATATATATATATATATATACTCACGGATTAATTCACATTTTTAGTACAATAAAATTTAAATTTCTCTCGAATTTTCGTTAAACAACAGTTTGAATGAGATTTTTAAACTTTACTTGTAAAATCAAGTAAAATACTACAGAAATGGGGAGAAAGTCAAATCACCATTACAAATATCAAATAAATCATATAAATTCATATTTAAAAGCTAAATAAATTAATCTTTAAATTTAACTTTCCTACAAGAATAACGACTTGTCACTCTACGGCTTCTAA
>JABUQX010073001.1:52500-62500 GCA_015478945.1 Trachelipus rathkii
TTAAACAATGGAAGATTAAAGATAAGTAAATGAAAAGAAGTCCTCAATGAACGGGAGCAAATTGAGGTCATTGAAGATAGTACGTAACGGACACCGGTTGTGAGCTCGGGTGCGGTGCCGAGTAGTATTCATTTTAGCTTAGCACCATAATATTGATATCCTTATATGTTTTCGGTGACGTAGAGAATGAATAACATAGTTTCAGTACTCGCAAAGGAGTCTAAGGTCTCCATTTGATGAGAGGAGCCGAACCAAAAACGGGTTTTGCCTTTAAAATGAAATTTTAAAGGGCAGTAAGCTAATAATGTATAGACTTAAGCTCTAGCAACATCCCTTTGTTGCATAAATATATGAAACTTAACACGAAACTATAAGTGACAACTCCCTCTTAGTCTATACACATTGGCTACAAAATTTGCACAAATATGAAACTCAGTCTCTAATGTACGGTAAGACACTCAACATAGTAACACTCTCTTATTCGACCATAATGGAATACCAATAGCTGTACAAAATATGAAACGTCAGCACAATTATAGCACCACGGGCTAAGTTTTTATCTTCAGTCATACTTAATCTTATCATTACCTAACCTGACTAAATGCATCAACCTGACATAGTGCAACGTAACTTAACTCGTACAACTTTTCAGTCAAGACATCTCAGTTTTTTTTATCTATAGCGTGACTCATCTGTGTATTGTTTTTTCTTTTTTTCTTTTTTTTAAATATTATTCTACATTTATAGTTTTACTTTCTTATTTAAAAACTTTTAATTTACAAAAAAAAATTATTTATTTTGTTTAAAAGCTTGTAAAACATTTTGTTTTTAATTAAATTTTAAGAAATTCTATTAAAAACATGTACTTTACGGACCCTATAGCATTAAAGCGTAAAGCAGTAACGCAAACATCATGACACACAGCTATACCCCATGCCTATCAATGTCTTGCTCTATTGACTTACCGCTTTACGTATCGTTTTACTGCTAACGTCATATTTTTGTCACGTATTAAGTGCAAACATTAAAAAAATAAGTTCAATGCACAAACATGACATATAATTTATTAAAAACATTTTATGTTTTTAATAAATGTTTTTTATTCTTTTAATGTTTATAACAAAATACCAATTACTAACTTACATTTATATTTTTCATTCAATGTTAACACATAAAATATTTCAGAGTTTTTTTTTAAATTCTTATTAATACATAGACGTATGCTCTAGCAACAGCATTATGTTGCACAATTATACGAAACTTAGCACATATAACTTATGTGATACTCTCTTAGTCATACACAATATCGTTCAAATGTTGCACAAAATATGAATCTCAGTACAATTATGCACCACGGGTCAAGTATTATCTGTTCGGTCTAACCTAATCTATCATTACCTATGTGTTTTTACTAAATCTTTTTTTCTTTTAATGTTTATAACAAAAATATCAATTATTCACTTACATTTGCTACGTTTAGCAGGTGTTTATGATATTCAAGCGTAGAGTGGGCTGTTGATTAGCGAGAGAAAGCAGGGCTCTGTGCGAGTGGTACTAGTTGGATGTTATTGAGAGATTTTTGTCTTTAGCGTATCTAACATACTTTACGTTCGAATAAATTTTTTAACATTAACAAAATTCAATGCTTAATATCTGGAAATAGCTAACATCACTTTACAAAATTTAAACTATTTCTACTTTTCCAACATTTTTTTTCTAACAAATCAGTGTTAATTTATATTTTCATAGTAATAATTAACAAAACTTAACAAAAAATTTAACAGAACCTAACATAACTATCAAACTGAACACCTAAGTTATAGCATAAGTTTACTTTAAAAAAAAGTCACATAGAGCAGATATGTTCAGCTGCTCAAGACTTTCATATATGCACTAATTAGAAAAAATTTACACCTCTCCTACAATATATGTCATAGTATATTAGCGAGAGAGAGAGAGCGAGCGAGACCGATGTCTCCCCAGCAAAATACTTAGCATGCAAACCTTTACTCGTCGTAACCCATCAAGTCTGAACTTACCAACAAATTTTACACAAACGTGCTATAGGAGTAAAGTAATAATTGAAGATCAAGGAAAGCAAATAAAATGAACATTTGCAAAGAATCTATCTAACATTAAATAACTTAATTATTACATAAGCTAAAACACTATCTCTAGACCCTAACTTTTGGGTTTACATCAGTTCATTATGGCATCCATAGATGACTACAGGTGGGATTAACAACGTTCAAAATGCTATACCCTACCATAAGATGCGAGAGAGGAGAGAATAAGACATAACATTTGCGACCACACTATGAATTAGTTCTCGACCGTAACCCAAGTCATTACATAGCAAAAATTCTACCTGATCCCTAACTTTTTTCCATTCATCGCAGATGAAAATGCAGGAATATTGAGCTAACAAAAACCTTCTCAAAGTAATCACCTAACAAAGATACCCAACAGTTTGAACTATGAATTGATGCTATCTTCATCAAAGTGCCACGCATATCAAATATAGCATCATTTGAACGATGAATATACGTTGACATTAACAAAATGCTCTAGATCCGAATGCTAACATTTAAACAGCAAATAGCGTAACTCTAAGTCGCATTTCTAACACATTATGCACGCTGACCACACATATATCACCAGTACACACAGTATTATCTTACAAAACTTATAATTTTTTAACAAATCTAGTACAACCTAGCAGACCTAAACACCTTGAATTATGAATAAATGCATCAATTAGCAATATATCCAATCTTTCAAAGGCACGATATTTTTCACATTTTCATTAAATAACAAATTTAGCTTAAGTAAAGCTACGTACCCATGTCAAATTAGTACATAACTCTGATAATTTCCTTCAGAGATGTCTCAAACACCCGTACAGACTAACCTGATCTAACATACTAAGGGTTATCACATTACTAGCACCGCTATGCTACTTAAACATATATTCGTACTCATACCAACTTAGTACATAACTCTGGTTATTCGCTTACGCAGAAGGCTTGCACACACCTCAACAAACTAATATACCTAGCAATACTACGGTTAACCCAGCTGTGATACCCAACGGTCTTCTCCTTCACCCTTCTCTCGGTAAAAGAGAAATTCCTGTAGGTACTTTATTAAAGAGTGAAAATTAATTTAGTAACCTAACAAAGATTTAACATTTGTAAAAATAATTTCATATCACCTAAACTAAGAACATTATGCACAACAACGATCCTAGCTACCCTTAAGAATGAATAAACAACTAACATCACCATAGTTAGCAACCTATGAGCAGTAAAGTATCCAATATCACCTACAAAGCTTAACATATCCTTACTAGTCAGTCACATCAATCCTAATTTACACTAGAATAGCAGTATTTATCACAACTTAAAAAAAAATTACTATAATCTAAATTAAATATGACAATGGGCGACGAATAAACTGTGACCACTAGCAAATTTACCTGTACGTCTACAGCAAATAAGCCACCATCACCCAAGCAATACTCAACCTAACTTTTCCGTCACTTTAAGAGAAGTGACGAAATTGGGATTCAACACTGCACTGCTGTATTATGGATAAACAAAGTGTTTCAAAAACAATTATTTATTTATGCACAGAGTGTTTTACTTACAGTCTAGCATGAGAATTGCAAAATGATATAGGGGAAACATTATTAAGCAAATTTTAACATACTATAAGCAAGAGCTGTAGAAAAGGTTATTTATTTATGTCTGTTAAAAAATACATAGCTTAGTGATTCTATAATCATAGTTGAAGTATCAATTACGGCTTTCAACATTTACAAATAAAATCAAGTTCTTTTGAGCGATGACAACAGTAATTTTTTCTTTTAATATTTATAACATAAAAAAATGACATATCTAACACGCCTTACATTTTAATAAATGCTACAATTTTAACAAAATTCAATCAAAAATACAGAACAAGTAGCTACATTCACATTCCAAAGCTTAACCTATTCATACTTTTTCCAACATGTCTTTAACATTACAATGTTATTTTTTGCAACATCATAGTAACTTTTAACAAAGAACTGTTACAAAAAAAAAATTATAGTATTATAATAGTAATTTTTAAAAGTTCCGTAATTAAAATTTAAAAATTCCTGAAGAAGAAGGTGGAAACCGCCTGAAGGGCTGAAAACTTTAATTGCTTCGATACTGAACTTTGCAAAAACATTTATTTAATTCTGTAAATGAAATATTTTTTTAATAAGGTTTTGTAAAAGTTACTATGATGTTGCATAATAACAGTAATGTGTGAAAAGTGTGAATAGGTTATCAGTTTTGGGGAATGTGAGTTAACTTAGCTTGTCTGTATTATGGATAGTGAATTTGTTTATCATGAGAGCAATGTTAGATCAATGTAAGGTGTAGATATGTTATTTTTATGTTATAAACATTGAAAGAAAAAAATCTACATTGTCATCGCTCAAAAGAACTTGTTTTATGTAATGTTTGAGCTGTATTGATACTTAAATATGATTGAATCCACTTTATCAGTATGCCAAATTTAGCATTGATATGTTACAGTTGGTACAGAAATGTGGAGATATGTTAAACTTTTATAGGCAATGCTAGTTACTTTTCCCTTATTAAGAATATTCTACATTGTAATGAAAGCAGTTTGATTTCGTATGTAGAGATATGCTATACCGATATGTTCTTAGTTAGCTTATGTATGTTAAGCTTTAGTGGTCGCTAAAACTTTGGTTACGTTAGCTTTTATTTCGTGGTTAGTGTGATAGTTAGGTTAGATTATGCTAAATTTTTTGTTGTGTATTTGTTAAATATTACAGTTACAGTTTATTCGTCGCCCATTGTCATATTAAATTTAGATTATAGTAAATTTTGTTTTTTAAAGTTGCTGTCAATTTCCAGATATATTTATTTAGCATTGATGTGACTGACTAGTAAGGGTAGGTTAAGCTTTTGTAGGTGATATTGGGAATCTTTATGCTCAAGGTTGCTTAACTATGGTGATGTAGTTTTTTTTCATTTTTAACGGGTAGCTAGGATCTTGTTGTGCATAATGTCTTGTTTAGTGATGATAAATTGATGTTTTAACAAATGTTAACAGTCTTTGTAGGTTACTAAATTAATTTTCACTATTTAGTATGATGTGACCTACAGGAATATCTCTGTTTAAACCGAGAGAAGGGTGTAAGGAGAAGACCGTTTGGTAATCACAGCTGGTTAACACCGTAGTATTTGCTAGTATAGTTAGTTGTTGAGGTGCTGGCAAGCCTTCTGCGTAACGCGACAATAACCAGAGTATGTACTAAGTTGGTGATGAGTACGTAAATATGTTTAAGTAGGCATAGCGGTGCTAGTAAGGTTCGTATTAACCCCTAGGTATTTGTTAGGGGTAGGTTATGCTGTACGGGTTTTGAGACATCTCTGAAGGAAAGTCATCAGAGTTATGCATACTTTGACATGGGGTCGTAACATTACTTAAGTTAATTTTGTTATTAATGTAAATTGAAAAATGTTAAATAATGAAGAAAAGGGAATTTATAAGGGTGACAATATATTGTTTAATTTAAGTATTTATTCATAATTCAGGGTGTTTAAGGTCTGTTAGTTGTACAGCTTGTGTTAGAAAATGATAGTTGTAAGATAATACTGTGTAGCTGGTGATTCAATGTGTAGAAATGCAGGACTAGGTTAGGTTTTTGCTGTTTTTGTTAGATTCGGTAGAGGCAATTGTTGTATGTCAACGTTTAATTCAACGGTCAATTATGATGCTTATAGTTTTGATCATGCATGGCACTTTTGATGAAGATAGCATCAATTCATAGTTCAATACTGCTTTGTATCTTTGTTAGGTTGAGTTAACTTTGATAGAGGGCTTTGTTAGCTAATACTGCTTCAGCTGCTGATGATGGAAAAAAAAGTAGGGATAGGTAGAATTTTGCTATGTAATGATTGGGTTAGGTCGAGAACTTATTCATAGTTCGTAATGTTAATGTCTTATTCATAGTTCCAAATGTTAGCATCTATGGTAGATTATAGCATTTTGTAAATGTTGCATATGGTGGTAATGTTATGTCTTGAAGGGCAGATGAATATTGGATAAGAAAAGTAGGGTTAGATAGAGTTTTGCTATGAAATGATTGGGTAGATCGAGAACTTATTTATAGTTTCAAATGTTAATGTCTTATTCATAGTTCCTAATGTTAGTATCTATGGTAGGCTATAGCACTTTGTAAAAATGTTAGATATGTTGGTAATGTTCAGGCTTGATGAGTTATGACGAGTAAAGGTTTGCATGCTAAGTTACTTTGCTAGGCTAGACATGGTCTTGGTATGTTTAATTTTGGATATATAATGACATTTCCATGTTCGTGATGGAATTTTATTCTAATCTAGTGAAGCGTGGATATAGCGACTGTACTGATGTTTTGGCAATATCGCTTTGTTTATTTAAAAGTAAGCTTATGCTATAACTTATGAGTTCAGTTTGATAGTTATGTCAGGTTCTGTTAAATCTTTTTGTTAAGTTTTGTTAAATATTACTATGAAAATATAAATTAACACTGATTTGTTAGAGAAAATATTTGAAAAGTAGAAATAGTTGAAGTTTTGTAAAGTGATGTTAGCTCTTTACAGATATTAAGCATTGAATTTTGTTAATGTTAAAAAATTTATTCGAACGTAAAGTATGTTAGATACGCTAAAAGAAAAATATATGTTGTAATCGCACAAAAGAGCTTGTTTTATGTGTCAACGTTGAATGATTAATATAAATGTAAGTGAATAATTGATATTTTTGTTATAAACATTAAAAGAAAAAAAAGATTTAGTAAAAACATATAATAATAAATAGGCAAAATAATAAACATATAATACTTGACCCGTGGTGCATAATTGTACTGAGATTCATATTTTGTGCAACATATGAACGATATTGTGTATGACTAAGAGAGTATCACTTAAAGTTTTATGTGCTAAGTTTCGTATATTTGTGCAACATAGGGCTGTTGCTAGAGCACACGACTATGTATTAATAAGAAATTTAAAAAAAAACTTTGAAATATTTTATGTGTTAACATTGAATGAAAAATATAAATGTAAGTTAGTAATTGGTATTTTGCTATAAACATTAAAAGAATAAAAAAGATTTAGTAAAACAATAAAATGTTTTTAATAAATTATATGTCATGTTTGTGCATAGAACTTATTTCTTTTATGTTTACATATCTGATTAATATAAGAAAGATGAGCGTAAACAGTAAAACGATACGATAAAGCGGTAAGTCAAGTAAGAGCAAGACATTGATTGGCATGGGATATAGCTGGGTGTCTAGATGTTTGCGCTACTGCTTTACTGCTTTACCTCTTTAGGTTCCGTAAAGTACATGATTTTAATAGAATTTCTTAAAATTTTATTAAACAAAATGTTACAATTTAACAAATTAAATATTTTTGTTTTTTGTAAATTAAAAGTGTTTAGTTTTAAATAAAATAAATACTATAAATGTAGATAATATTCTTAAAAAAAGAAGAAAAACAATACACAGATGCGTAACGCTATAGGTAAAAAACTGGAAGAGTTGTCTTGACCTGGAAAAGTTAGTGAGTTAAGGTACGGTTCTATACTATGTTAGGTGAGCATTTTAGTCAGGTTGGTAATGAGATGAGATTGTTAGACTGAACAGATAATACTTAGCCAGTGGTGTATAAAATGTGCTGATTCATATTTGTATAGTATTTGGTAACCATGTGTTGAATAAGAGAGTGGTACTTGTGTTAAAGTCATAAACATATGTAACATTATAGGATTAGAGATTTCGAAATATTTTGTCAACATTTTGGTAAGCCAATGTGTATGACTAAGAGAGTGTCACTTAAGTTTTATGTTGTTAAGTTTCATATATTTATGCAACATAGGGATGTCGCTAGAGCTTAAGTCTATATATTATTAGCTTACTGCACTTTAAAATTTCATTTTAAAGACAAAACCCAGTTTTTGGGTTCGGCTCCCTCTCAAATGGAGACCTTAGACTCCTTTGCGAGTACTGAAACTATGTTATTCATGCTCTACGTCACCGAAAACATATATATAAGACTATAATATTAATGAGTTAAGTACAGTTTACTAACTCGGCACCGCACCGGCTCGGCGCCGGTGTCGGTACCGATACCTATCTTCCAATGACTCATTTGCTCCGTCATATGAGACTTCTTTTTATTTCTTCTTTCATCTTCCTTGGTTACGCACTCTGTGTTTTTCTTCTGACTCCTGCTCCAGCACCGGCTCCGCCTCCGATTCAATGCTCCGGCTCATTTGCTCCGTTATATGAGACTACTTCTAATTCCTTCTTCTTCTTCTTCTTCTTTTTTCCTTTTTCCTCCTTCGACAATTTTTTGTCTTGCACTCTGTGCTTTTCTTTCTTTTTTTTCAATGGAGACCCCCCCACTCCTGGGGGACAATCAAACTCATTCGGGGTTGTTAAACCCCACAAATCTGGAATCTATGTCATTAAAAACATATATAAAGGTACCTCTTTTGACTCAATATATACATGGAACCAGAAATCCTGTGTGGCTCCGGTATCAGCTCCGGCTCCGGTTCATGTGCTCCGGCACTTAATTTAAACTCATTACTCTATTTCATTTGTTCTCTTCTATCTTGTCAAAAAATTTCAACCTTCTAAGTCCTTTTCCTGGTTTTGGGGGCTCAGACCCCCACCCCTCCTTGGACGTGGCGGCGTGAAACCTCAGAGGCAAACAAGCAACACCTTCACCAACCACGATTTCAAGTTTGAAATGGATACCTTAACTAAAAAAACTTAAAAACCTAGAAATATACATGAGCACCGCAACACCGGTGCCAAATTGCTCTAAGGGCTGCTCCGATACACTCGGTAATACCGTGAAGCGATTCGCAGAAACTCTAAACATACTAGTCAACACCAAACTCGGGACATATACCTAGAAAAAAAAATCAGCTCGAGGTGTTAGAGCGGTGCTCCGCACCGCACTAACACCTCAGCGCATACTCCGATTCCACCAAACGCCTCGGAAATCAACTCGGCCTACCTCAAAACATACTAATCGGCACCAAGTTCAGCTCTGTAGCTCGAGAAAAAAAAAGTTGTATAGGTGCACTAGAAAAGGGGGTAGGGGTACTAACTCATACTAGGAGTGATTCGATTCCATTATAAACCACGGGAATCGATTCAGCAGCATCGATTATATAGGGTTAGACACCTTGGTCGGGCGTATTCTGTGAAGTAGGATATACCATGGTAGAAGCATTAGAAAAGGGGGGCGGGGTGCTAAATCATACTAGGAGTTATTCGATTCCGTTATAAACCACGGGAATCGATTCACCGGCATCGATTATATAGGGTTAGACACCTTGTTCGGGGGTATTCTGTAATGTAGGATATACCATGCTAGAAGGTAGAACTTGCTGAGCCAGCTGGCTCGCCTGTGACGTCACTTCATCTGAACCACCTGGCTGGGGTCCCAATCACGTTTACTACTCTACTGGTGGACGACGGGGGGACTTTGTCCCCCTTCTGTCCCCCTCGGCTCGAGCCCCCTACAAAAAAAATAATTTTCTACTTTATTCTATGTGCAAACGATAGCATGATAAAAAGCCATTTCTGGCAACTGTGGCGGTCCTTGGCGCGGAAATAATACTTTCTGGAGGAGTTACCGTACATCGTATTTAAATTATTATAAATATGAAATTCTTATTTAAAGACTTTTCTATTTTTTTTATTACATTTTCTGAACTAAAATTCTTCACTGATTAAAAAATGTCATTTGTTTTAGCGTAGCATTTGTAGTTTTGTAGATAAATGCATGTATTAAAGTAAACTCTTACATATATATATATATATATATATATATATATTATAATATAAATGCGGAATAATACCTATCGTATATAACTTTATGAAAATATAAGATATATATATATATATATATATATATATATATATATA
>JABUQX010073001.1:65000-82500 GCA_015478945.1 Trachelipus rathkii
CTTGAAAAAAGAAAAGTTTAAAGTAGAGTTATAAACTAATTTATTAGAATTTGAATTTAAATGTTGAAATTATTTTTAAAATAATCTCACTAAGTTAGTGGACATATATTAATGTAAATTTGCTAAATGGACCAACTGGAATTTCATTGTAGTTCGTTTTTTTTTTTTTTTTGGCGTCTTTACTTATATATATATAAAAATATTATATATGATATATATATATTATATATTTATATATATTATATATATATATATATATATATATTTTTATTATATATATTTATATATATATATATATATATATATATATATAATATATATATTATATATTATAATACTATATATATATATATTTATTTATATATATATATATATATATATATATATACTATATTATAATATATATTAGAGAAAAACCAATAATAAAAGTTACGCTAAAGGAATGTAGCAAAATAAAGATTATTTTTTTATTATTCTCTTTCGTGGTTGATTTAAGGAAAACGGGAACAAATCATACAGTTAATCATAGGCCTACCAGCATCAGTTTAACGTAACTATTTCCTTTATCAACTGTAACATACGATATTCCCCTACGGAAGGACTAACAATTTACATCCTCAGATGAAGTTCATTTTGTTTTTCAATCTCTGGTTAGAATAGAAGAAAGATTCGTACATTCATGATATTACGTACAATACAATTGTCACCACATACCACCGCTACTATGCATAGATGGATAACCTGTAGAAATGAATACACCATCAGTATTATTTGTAGTAAATAACAATTGGGGACCACTCCCTGATCTTTATATTAATATAGTAATAATTATATATATATATAATTAATTATTTATATATATATATTATTATATATATAATAATATGATACTATTATATATAAATATAATATATATATATATATATATGTTAAAAATAATATATTAATTATATTATATATATATATAAATATAATATATTATATATATATATATGATATTTATATATACATATATGATATATATAATATAATATATTTATATTGGTTATTTTGGTAGGAATGGCAAGAGGAATCAGTTTCAAGTATAGTGCGTTATGTTACCTATTTCTAATTATACAATGGAATACTTCACACCGATCTGTGTATTGCATATCATTCATTCCAATCTGCATTTTTTTTATTCAGTACTTTCCTGTCAAAAATTGCACCTGATAATTCAACATGCAAGCTCATACAATGTCCTACAAACTATAAACTTATTCACGTTGCGATTGAATTGCATTCAATGGATAGGACCATTCATCTGACTGAGCAACAAGAACAAAGTGCATTTTAGTGTTTAATGGGCTCCGTTTTTAGGGCGCGAATTGTATCCGATATTCAAAATAATTGTTTTAAAAAAATGTTATATAATATCTAAAAATAATGTTTAAAAGTGTGTTAATATAATATATATATAATATATATAATAATATATATTATTAATATAAATTATTATAATCATATATATATAATATATATATATAATATATATTATATATTAATTAATATAAGCCATATATATATATACATAATATATTAATAATATATATATATATACTATATATTATATATTATATATATTATACTATATATATATATATAATATTATAATATATAATAAATAACTGTTATTATATATGACTTTTATGGGTAATTGCTATTGTAATATAATATTTTATATCATATTATATAAATATTTTGTATCTTATTAAAACTTTTTATAAAATATAACTTGTACTTTGGATCGATTTGTAAGCATATATATTTTGATTGGACATTTTTTTACCGTCAATAGGTTGATGTTTCGGTTTGTCAATAAACACCTCAAATCTGGCGTACCACGTGCAAAAGACTTAAATATACTAGCTTCTTTTTTTTGTAAAAAACATATTTTCTAGCTCGTTGAATGCAGACAAAAAGCTTAGAAAGATATATTAATGTAAAAATTTTAATGAAAAATCAAAAAAAATCCAATAAATTAAGCCGTTTACTTAAAAACCTCTAAGTATTGGTGCTCAGTCTCGTGTAGCCACCACAATAATATATTATATATATATAATATATATATATATTTATTATATATATAATATATCATATATATAAGTATATATATTATATATATATATATATATATATATATATAATTGTATAATATAATATATATATAAATAAATCTATTATTTTTTTTTATATATAATATAATATATATAATTATTATATATATATCAATACTATATATAATTATCTTATATATATATATAGATATATATAATATATATATATATACTATATATATATATCTCAAGCGGCTGACTGCCAGTAACTTTTTAATAACTCGGGGCTCTCTCTTTTCTTTATGGATATATATATATATATATATATATATATATATATATATATATATACACTATATATATATTATATATATTATATAATATATATCGTTTTAAAATAACTTAAAATAGTTCCCCTTATTTATACATATAATGGTAACATAAACAATTTTTATAATCTTAGAATTCTACCCCAACACACCTTTTGCTAATTTCAGTTCCAACACGAAATAGTCATCTTTTTTTAATTGATATCTGAAATATGGCGTTATTTTATGCGATGATTCGTGTGTACAGTATTGGTTTTCAATTATTCATAATCTTGTTAATTTTTATGTAATAATTCTTTCCATTCATTTGACTAACTTTCTCAAAAAAAAGGGGGAATTTTTATCGGGAACATTATGAAAGTTGTATAAAGATCGGATCGTTTTACGATGTTACTGTGCTAAGCAACGAGTCAGTCATGAGTAGGGATTTGTTCTGTCTTATATATTATATATATATATATAATTATCATATATATATATATATAAATATATATTATATTAATATATATTATTATATAATAATTATATTATATAATAATATTAGCTCCTGAAAGAGGTGGCTTATCATTGAAGAAGGAGATAGTTTTATCCGTATACTGTCATTTAGTTGTCCTCAGGTAAGCAGTAAGGCATCTGCGAGGGACATATCCAAAAAAACAACCATCAAAGACTACCCTGTGGGAAGTGGAGGAACAAAAGAGAAAAGATAACAGTTCCCTTCACATATATACTATATAATATATAATATACTATATATTAATAAATATATATTAGTAATATATTATATTAAATATATTACTATAAATAATATTATATATATATTATATGATATATTATACTATATATATGATATATAATTATATATATATATTATATATTATATATTATATATATATATATATTTATATATATATTATTATTATATATTATATAATATAAATTATATTATATAAATATATAATTTATATTATATATATATTTATATTATATTATAGTATATATATATATGTCCTAATATATAGTAATATATATAGATATATATAGTAATATATAATATATATATATATAATATAATAAATATATAACTAGCCATTTTTATAATGCAAAATTCTATATTCACAATAAAAAATAAGCAATAATAATTTTTATATTCTATTTACTATCTCAAGGACAACCTTACCTTCATAAATTTACTTTCTTCTATAGGAATTATCAAATTTCAGAACACTATCTCAAAAGGCAAGATTTATTCTTTTTTTCTCCATGCAAACCCCAATGCACGTGAAATTAGAAATAAAAATTTTCCTAAATATTTTCTAAGGTGATGCAATGTTATAGCCGTCTCTGATTTTTTCCTTTAGTGGCATGGTGTGGGAAATTAAATTTTGGAAATTCTTCTGAAGAAATATAAATGGATTCGCAGTTCAAAGCTTTTTACTTAACGCAATTCCCACAAGCGGAATACGCGGGGAAGAGCGACCTAACTTTCGAAGTTACACCTGAAGAAGCTGTGCCGAGTAGCGACAGTTTTCTTTTTGGAGCTTTATTCGCCATGTAGAGAATACTAAAAATTTCCGAAGCAAGGATAAATGGTGCAAAGCGATGCGAAAAAAAAAACACACTGATGACATTGGAGAAAGGGAATATAGAACCCAACGGTTCACACACAGTTACAGTGTACTGCTCAAGCTTTTTTATTATTATATAAATTTTTTTAATCAAGGATAACATAAATCCTTCATGATAAATATTTGCTCGCTGTGAGCAATCACTAATCAAATTGATTACGTCAAGCACTTGGTTTTCCATAAACCTAAGTTGGAAAATTTCTGAACGGACGGTTAATTGGCAGGAAGGAGCATTTGCCGGACAAAAAAAAAAGCATAAGGGAGGAATTAGTTTTCCTGAGCTATCAAATAAATAAAAGAGGAAGGAGAACGAATTGCTTAAGAAGAGCAAGGAATGACACCCGGGAATACTTTTGACTTTTCCATTGTCCTTCTCTATGATCAATATGGTGTATACATACTGGTTGATACCCGTGAAGAAATTCGACGCGAGTAATGTAAGCATCATATAACTAAATTTTTTTTCTTACTAGCGGATTGATACTAGCTATTGCACACCATAGCAATGCATAGAGAGTATTTCCACAGTTTTTTTCAATGGGTATTTTTCTTTTAACAAATAGCTCGGTTTTCGTTCTTATTTTTTTTCCAGCGACTACATACTACGTAGTGCTACACTCCATAAGATGAGTATTATCCAGTTTTGTTTCAGAGATGATTTTTTGAACAATGTAATGCCCAGATGAGTCAGTTTGACTATATTCTTGTTATTTTAAAAAAAAAAGTATTAAGATTCCGAATTGACATCGAATTTTCTTATATGCCTGTCATAAGGCCACGGCATATTTTTAATGTTCTCTAAAGTAAAAACACGCGTTTGCCTGATATGATATTTAATATATTTAGACACTATCTGCCTCGGATAGCGAGGTTAAGAGTTGCAACAAGGCTCGTAGGATCTTCCTATTTTAAACATAACAGATAAGCCAACTTAGTCCTATTAAATTATTTGATGAGTTGTTAGATGCATCAAGCATTAAACCCGAAATACTAAAAGGTGCTGATATTTTATTTTGTTGCAGACAAAAATTTAAGATTTTGTGTTCATTATCAGACAAATCACTTAATAATTTTTTAATTGAAAAGCAGATCACGATAAAAGTTATACAACTACCGTTTAATTTTTGTTTAAAACAAGAATAAAAGTCGTCATTGGTAATAAGGCCAATGAAGGTCGAATTTAATGATTGTTATAGCATCTATGCAGCACAAAGACTATTTATAGATGGTTTCATAATCGGAATGAATCTACTTTTCGAATAATAGTGATAGATTTGAGCTACAAGTTATACTTAATGTACATAGGATGAAATTAATGATAATTGTAGAATATATTTGTAGATCTGTGCGATGTGTTGATATAAAGTCCTAAAAAATTTGATGTGTGTTGTAACTGCAACTCTCTTTGAGGTGTACAGGTGATTATTTGTTTTTTGGAATAAAAGCAAGCGACATTCCTCGCGATGCAGAAGGAAGAATCGTTTTTCGATTGTTTGTTTCGTCAGTAGTTAAGTTTTCTCTCCTAAGCTTTGCAAAGAAGGCATCTTGTTTCGAAACGTTCGCGTTAAGCTTCTACTATAGCGAACATCAACGCCGTTTTCCTATAAATATGAATTTGTCTACCGCACTTCCCTGGTATCGGTTTGGAAACATTTCTTAATAAATAATAACATTTATATATACTAAAATATATTCTATTTTTTAATATTCTTTTTTGGCTTCAAATTTAAGATCATATAAGCAAATAATTAAGTGATGCATAGTTTATTTACTTGCTAAATTGGGCACCTTTGCCCCACTGAAAGAGCATGGGAGAGCCGTATATGGCAAAGAAAATGGTTTTCAAATTACAAATGAGACGAATTATCAGATCTTGCAAGAACCCACGGTTCAAACAACCATTTCATTTGGCAATGGTTCGCATCCTAGATTTTTTGCCACGATAACGACAAATAGTTTCAGCAGCCCTATAATAGGAAGTCGCAAGGCAATGCAACTTCTTCTTTCAATATGAACCGCATCGCAGGAGGGTTCAAGTCATTAGTTTCATCATTTTGCCTTTCTAAGAGAAATTAGTGGCATTGGGAGAACAATTTTTTGCTCAGCAAAGACATCGTAAACTGTACTAGAACTCACAAAATTTCTTTCTCCATACCAAAGATGGGAAATTCGCAAGCAACATGAGAATCATCCAATCGACCTTCAATTAGGTCCACAACTCATACTAGTTGGGACTCTCATTTTCGCAGGCTAGCAGCTGAAACTTTAGTCAAAGTCCAATTGCTAAGTGTATACTATTAGACCGAATCTTAAATAAATTGTTAATGATAACCACTAAAATAATTTTGCATAAAATAATAATTTTACTGATAATGATCCCCATTGGAAGTCAAATTAGGTAAAAAGCAATGGCTCCAAAGCTCTATTACTCGCATTTCCGTTCCAAAGTTAGGCCTGCCGGGATTGACGGTTGTTAATCAGAGGTGCTATCAGGTTTCAAAGGTAAATTTAATGATGAATTGCAAAAGCGAAATGCAAAGACATACACAAGAAACAAACTGAAGTTGAATAGGAAATTTAATTTCAAACGTGTGAAAGCAAATTGCCCGATTCAGCGTTAACGTAAGAATTTGGTAGTGAAAACCGGCAAGAGTTCCGATATACAATAGGCACAAGACATGGCAATGACGTTTACTTAGTCGGATTAGGGAGCCATGTTACAACTCAATCATTAATTCGGTGTGTCATTCACTAAATTCGCATACGCAAATTTTTATAACTCTTCAGCAAGTTCTTGTTTTCGGTAATCATCCTAAAAATCCAAGTTTATGTGCCACGCAAGTATGGACTTTCCTGATTAAGCTTTCAAATCCTGAATACTTTCAAACTCATTAACAATTTAAGTTATTTCTCTCTCCTTTGACCAAGTTTTCCGGCAGCATGTCTTTTTACCTTTCATGAAGAAGCCGTTTCGCAAAGCAGCTAATATTTCAGGGAACTCTCCTAAGACCCTATAAGTTTATTCACAACGATTCAGTTCTCTTCTAATGAGCGATTTTTGTCTCCGTCTAGCCAAATGTCCATCAGATCTTCTCATAAACAAATGTAAGATTTATCACAGAAGATCGTTCCAAAGTGCTCTCGCGAAACGACCCAGCGTTTACGTGATACATCTGCTCAAAGCTTACCTATGATCGAATTTCAATTTTTTATGTAATCTTCGCAGATAGATCAATCTCTATTCGCTATCTAAACGCAAATCTAATGCCCATCGCATGACCTCAATGCTCCCTTTTCTCAAAAGAAGACAAAATCGCTTCTTAAAAAGGGAATATTTTTCTTCAACATGTCAATGTGGTGAATCCAATGTTAAGAGACAGTGTCTCAATGACAACAGCTTTGATCATTTCCTGCAAAGGGACATTGGTGACTTGATAAAGTATTTGTAACAGGCTGCGATAACTAGAGTCCATTAGGAATAAACTACAATATCAAAATTTCAAGTTACCATATAGTCACTGAACAAAATATATTAATTTAATAATAGCAGAAAAATTATACGAAAATGGGAAAACTCCATAAAAAGATTTGTACTCCAATTATTGCTATATATAAAAAGCAATAGCATTATAGTAATCTTTTAAAATATTTTAATGGTTTTTCTTTTTTGTCTAAATAACTCACTCTTTCGAATGTGACAACTAATGACACTCGCCTAACACAAATTTTGAAGTAAAATTTAAAATTACTGAAATTTTAATACGACTGTATTCTTGTAGTCAGGATCAGCATAGCAGATTAAAATAAGCAAAATGGTCTTAGTTAGAAGAAATGAAGGAACTTTAACAACAACAACTTTCCTGTCGAACTAGTAACGCTTCTATCCTTGAATGATTTTGAACGGCATCTTCTCCAACATATAACCTTTGTAGCATCTCAACCCATTTTACTACTTGTACGCTTCACTGTCATTAGTAGAATAAATAAATTCCTTCTCAGCATACCCGTGGTATTATATATAGTAATACTTCGCATCTACTTCCTATCCATAAGTGTGCTTCAACCATCCTTACTGGCTATTTCCCAACATGCTTGTCGCGGTTGCATTCGCTATCTTGTAAGCATTTTAAAAGTTATTCACCTGGTTTATATCAGCAAGTTCGCATAACATTAATCTACTCATCAAAGATTATTCATATTTATTAAGTGCTCGTTTCATATAATGCTCATTTCATGCTTATACAACTTGGATGATTTCACATCAATGTTTTATTCTCTTCAAGTGGGATATTGATTCGTCGCAACCTCATTGCATGCCTTGTTCGCCCTAAAACAAGTTCTCTTTTTTTTTTTTCTCTTGTTTTCCAGTAAGCGTTTACTTCAAAGTTCGAATTGCATACTTGTTTATGCTAAAAGACAAGGTATTTTCTTCAAATTTAGTTACTTGCTGATCACAGTTGCTCCGCCATCTCATTCATTCTTAAGACAAGTTTTCCTCAAACTTGCTTACCTTTTCATTGCGTCATACTGCGCTACAAGACGTCAAAGAAGGCATTCAACAAACGTCCTGGTACGTTGGTATTACACATGCTAGAATGATTTATTTCCTTTCAAGACGCAAAGAAGGTCGATCTTTCATGAGCTCCCACGCTCACAATGGTGGAAATCTCTGAACGCAGAAATGCAAAATGATAGGACTAACAGGTGGACAAAATTTCAGATCTGGTGGTGACTATATGGTTCACAAGGCCAATGTGATATCTCTAGATATTTAAGATCTTTCACCACACGCATAACTAGACAAGGCTGCAAGGCAAAGAGAAACCCAAAGCTCAGTCAAAATTGCAAAATCGGACTGGCTCTTCAGCCAGAAATTGCATAACATCAGAGTACTGCATACTACAGTGATACAAAGCAAGATATTCAAAATTCAATGAGCTGCCGTTGGATATAAAACAAGATAGAATGCCCCACCGATCTCTAAGACTACACTTGCAGTGAAAAACCAAATTAAAGATACCAAAATTTCAAAATAAGTCTCGCTGCATGATATACTACAGAGAAACGCTCGAAACGAAATATACTCAAACCTGGATTAACAGCCTGTGAAATTAAATGAAAGAGAACACAGGGCATTTCTAAATACATCACTCCATTCACAAAAGAATAGCTTCACATGGTCATGATGTGAAGCTCCTATTCATACTTGTTCACTCTATCGCATTCTCGCTAACAATGGCACATTATAAGAAATTTGCACCTCGTTTAAATACCTCTCTAAAGCATGTGCGCTCATTAACACTGCACTGATTTTATTTACGCACATTCTATCAAAAATACTATGGAAATCGCATCATTCCCGCTAACATAAGCTTTCTTCGTAAGATAATATAAAACAAAATACCAAAATAAATATTAACATTTTTTAAAACGATTTGATTTTAAATAACAAACATTTTCCATTAAGCAAACCGCCTTTTCTATAAGAGCAACATCAACGGCAAATGTTCATTTCGGATTTAGACAAATAAAGATATATCGCCAAAAAAGGGTTTCTTCTGCAATAAACTTTAATTTTTTTTTCGAAATAAGCTTCCCATAGATATAGTGACTTTCAAATATCTCCAATACCTTTCCAATAGGTGATTCACATCGTTTAATGGATAACCGTCAAAATTTTGCAAATATCTTTTGTGCCTTAAAGTCAATTTGAGCATTTTTTTTCATTTAATCCTAAGCAACACTTTTAAAAGCATATAATAAGAGTTTTAAATATCATTTTTTTAAAACATTAACCAAAAATATTACCTACAAGTAAAATCACTACGCATGGCAGGTATTAGATACTGCAGAACAAAAACAACATTTGATGGCATCTCAAAAACCCACTAACCGCTGTAAGACATACAACTAAAGGCTCATCGTATACAAAGAATATAACTCGTTCTTATGACTTGCCAGAACCTTCGCCTTATTTTGAATGAAAATTTTTGTTACTCATACAAGAAACATTGTCACGAAATCACTTTAAAAAAAATAAAAAAAAAAATTTTTGCCTCACTCGGATATTTTATATTTAAAGAAAAATTATAAAATGTAACAATTTAAAATTGTAGAATATTTTTCTCTTCAATACAAGGATTTCTAGTTAAAAGAACACACTGCCATAACATTATAGAGGCAAAATAATTCTCGTTTTAACATCTTTTAAAACTAAATTCAGGTCATAATAAAATTCTTTTCCCTTCCTTCCAATTGCAAGTTAATAAATTGTTATGTTATTAAATAAAAACTATATATAAAATTAAAATCTATTTTACTGGTACGAACACAAGCATTGACCCAATTCTTCAAGTTACACGTGTTAACAACCACATTCCATTTCCTGTCCAACTTACACTATATCAAAGAATACTGTGCACAATTGATTACTGACTACAATACATACATCGTATTTCAAAATTCATAAGAAATGCAACTTAAAAAAAAATTGATAAAAGATATTTTTAAGCACAAAATTCTCATTATATTTTAAATTAAACCACTTCAACTCTCCTTTTAAGCACTATGCAACTTCCCAAAGGTATGGCAAAAAATCCATTAATTAACTTTAATTCATCATTTTCTGGCAGCTTTTGCCCCATGGCAGAGAATCAGCAGGAAATTTCACTCTACAGTACAATCATCACCCCAGAAGTACATGTAATTTTTTCCTAGTGAGGAAGACTCTATAACTGCCATTTTAAAATGCAAGTATAGATCTAAAAATTAGCAATAGAATTTGTTTTATATGTTTTTTTTAAATAAATTAGAACCACCTTCCATAAATTTACTTTCTCCATGCTTTTTTGTCAAACTAATTATTCTCTAAAACTCGGCTAAATTAGGCAACATTTCTTTTGTCTCCAACGCTAACCCAATGATGTGACTGTTGGATGGATTTTCTAAATATATTTTCTGTTGATAGCACTGATGTTTAGACTTACTGATTTTTTCTTTGTGGCACTTGGTGTTGGATATAAAATTTTGGAAATCCATTCTGAAAGTAAATGCGATTACGCAGTCAAGGCTTTCAATTAACCATCCCCACAGCGGAGAATCGCGGGGAATATAAATAATAGTATAATTATTATTATTTAATATATATATAAATATACTATATATATATAATATATATATATAAATATATTATATATATATATATATAATAATATATATATAATAATAATGATATATATATATATTATGATAATATTAGTATTTATATATATATAATATATTAGTATATGTATATATATAATTATATCAATATAATATATATAAAAAAATTATATAAATATATATATATTATTATTATATATTAATATATTTATAATTATATATTTTAATATAGATAATAAATAAAAATATTATATATATATATATAATATATATTAATATATATATATATATAATTAAATATATATATATATATAATATTATATATTATATATAATATTTGTAAAATAAATTATATTATATTAGTAATATTATATATATGAATATATATAAATTTATATATATATATTAAGGCTTATATTTTCGTATGATGAAAAATTATTTAAGTCCCAGTCGTGGTATTTTGAAGGGTAATTATGGTATTGGGTTTTGGAGGGTAACATACAATTATAGGCAAAAAACGAATATTAACTTAGTTAGTTCCATTATATATTATATATTTATATATATAATACTATAAGTATTATTAATATATATCTATATATTATAATTATATATATATAATATATTAAAATATAATTATCATATATATATATATTAATTGGTAAAGGGTATTTTTCCTTAGAAGGATATTTATCGGTCACATAGAGGTGGGTAATTTTCTATGCTGTTGCAAATGGAACTTTTATATGCAGAGATTTCGTTTGATAATTTTACGCTCATGGAGGCAAGCATGTGGTGTTAGTTGTTAATTTTGCTGCAAATTTGAAGAGATTTGTATATTAGTTTTGACATTTCCTTATGAGGCACCCTGTATCGACTATTGTACATATTTATTTCACCGCAATCTTCCAAAAATGTAATTACGAGTATTGCATAAGCAAAATAGTATTTATTTTAGGTTAAATTAGAGATAAGAAGACGTTGCCGAAGAAAGGAATATCTTTTAGGTTATTTCGCAGTTATGTGTGGGTAGACAAAGTTGAACAAAAGATGTTTTATTTTTTCTTTTTTTTTTTTTTTGCAAGCTATTGCAAGAAATTACCATTAAACTGAGTAGATCTCTTCTTCTCTCTCTATCGTCTCTCTCTCTCTCTCCATATTTTGTGTTTTATTTATTATATATATTATATATATATATATATATTTATATATAATAATATAATATTATATATATTATATATTATTTATATAATTTTATATAGATAGATGATAGATAGATCTGTGTCTACCTAGTTGCGGCGCCCTCTGTTCATAATATATAGGTTAGGGCAAATGTGCATTTAATATACTATTAGGTTTAGGGACTTGGGGTCCATAATCCATTTAAGGTTAGGTAGTACTATGGGCTCATGATCCATTAGGTTTTGGGCGTACTTAGTGGGCTTACATAGCATATAGGTTTAGGTACTTGGGCTTACATATATTCCATTAGGTTATGGCTACTTGGGGCTATTAAGTTAGGTTAGTAAGTTGTTAGGTAGACACAGATTTAGATATATATTATATAATACTATATATATATATATATTATTAATTATATTATCAATAATATCATATATATATATTATATATAATATATGGTTGATATAATTATATATAATATATCTATATTCGAATTATATCGATATATCTCAATACTATTCGACTATATCGAGTATCGTTCGAAGTATATCGGAATATGAGTCAGACGAAAGATTGAATTTCTACCAATATAATATATAGTTATATATATATTAAATATAATATATTATATATTTAATATATATATATTTATATATTATAATATTACAATATATAATATATATATAATTAAAATTATCCTAGAAGCATATATTCGGAGTCATTTGAAAAAAGAATTTGCGTGGAAAAAGTATCCATTATTGCTAATTAAAGAACGAGTTGGTTCGTAGACTTGCAACATCAGAGCAATCAAAACGTTTCTTTGCCCCAAATTCAACTTATAGCGAGTCGTTTTGTCTCATACGCTTCACTCCTGGAATTTCCTCTCTCTCTCTCTTCTCATTCTGACTCACTTTCCAGTCTCTATCAGTCGCGGCCCCCCGGCTTTCTCGTTCTTTCCCTTCTCTCTATCTCCTCGTTTTTCTTCTCTTTCTCTCTCGTCTCTCATCTCTTTCTCTCTCTCACACCAACACTTTCTAACTGTGAGCAAACAACAAACACAACAACACCACACCACAGAGTAGTTATTTGGGTATAGGAAGAAAAGCTAAAATGTAAGCAATTTGAGTGTAGAAATTTTGCATAATAACTTCACTTTATTATTTGGTTATGCTCAAGTGAAGAAAGAGGTCGTCCTAATAATAAGCAATAGTTTAAACATATACACCTAAATTTAAGGTATTCCTAAAAAATCCCGTTCAGAAGGTGTTATTATGTAAATTGAATATTGGATTTTCATTTTGTTCCCAATTTTAATTAGTAAACGTTTATAAAGTTACACTTACATTGGAAAGAAAATGCGGAAAGTCAGTTTTTCTTATTTTTTTTAACACTCATCCTAATACTTAATATCGACACGATATTCAGAATTAATTTTCTGAGTGTGAAATTAACGTTTGTCACTGTTGGTACACGTTCAAGTACTTTATTTTAAATTAAAAGTGGTCAGAAGAATTCTTGTATACTGAGGAAAATTTTCAAACTTCTCAATTGGGAACATACGTTGGCTCTTAAAGTGAGTAAGTACACAGAAGGATAAACAAATTATGGCAGAAAATTCTGTAAAATTTTATTGGAAAGACAGGAATGTCATCGAGAGCCATCCTAAATTGAAAATCTCCCAACAAAAAATTCTTTCAAGTGATTTGTTCCCTTGATACCACTACCGTTATAGTATTTATAAATTCAAAAATAAAGAGGTTTGAAACGTTATAAACAAGTTTACAGAACAGAATTTGGCCTTGAATTCAATCAGTGGGGCTGGGTTCCCTCAAGTTGAAGAAGCATTCCTTACAGGTGGGTAATAATTCTGCGGCAAAGATTTTGCGGCAAAACATTTGAGAGATCATTTTATAGACATTTGACCTCCGTTTTCCTAGTTTGGCTCTAGTTTTTGAGATGGGGTGGTCACAAAAAATACATTAATAACAACAATTTAAGTATGTTAGTTTGTAACGTAATTCACAATAAAAAAACATGAAGATATATCAAATTGTTAATGAGTAAGTAAATAAAATGCTAATAGGTCAAAACATTCAATTCAGTACAATGAAATCACATTTAATGCATTACAAATCGCTGTCTATATGATTGTCTTCTGTGTGCAGAATGTGGACAATCACGTTGAAGGCTCCAACAATAGTCTGCCATCACGTGTGTATCCCATCTTCCTTGGTATCTTTTTTCCATCACCTTGATATCTTGATGGAACCTCTCCCCTGTTCCTCACTATAACATCCTAGATTATCCGGAAACCGTCTAAGTTGTAGTAAGTGAACTTTTATGCTCATATTAGCATTCAAATTTTGAAGTCTGAAAGCATTTTCTGTACGAGTTCTACATAGTTGGCAGATTTATGGTTGCCCAAAAAGTTCTGAACAACCAAGACAAAACTTTTCCAGGCAGATGCTTCAATATCAGTCATGGAATTTATGAAATTGTCATCCTTGATGATTTGGCGAATTTGAGGGCCGCTAAAGATTCCAGCTTTGAGTTTCTCCATACTCAACCCTGGAAAAAAATCTGCAAATATATTTGAAACATTCACCATCTTTGTCTAGGGCAGGGCCCTAACAAATTGCTTCATCAGTCCTAGTTTGATGTGGAGTGGTGGGAAAATAATTTTTCCCCTGTCAACCAGTGGTTCGTTAATGATATTTGATGCACCTACAGTCATATTTTCCCTAGCAGGCCATACAACTTTTACAGTGGTCTTCTTAAGCCCTAAAATCAAAAAATCAACAAACATCCCTACTTAGTATATCCGCTTTGCTGCCCAAGAAAGATGTTGACCATCTTCAAATCAACGCATATAGACCACTGGTGTTCATTATATCTAAGCTTCTGCAAGATCATTCTTATATTTTCATATTCCTCTTTCCAGTTTTGTTGAGTGACCTATTGGAATCGATGCATAACTATTGCCATTGTTCAATAAAACACACTTCAAGCTTCACGTTGAACTATCCATAAACAATCGCCAATCTTCTGGTCGGTATTTAGGTAACCCCATTTGGAGTAGGAGTCCAGGGATGTTCCTACAGTATACTAGGTCTTCTTCTTCAATGAAATATGGAAGAAGTACTACCTCTCTTGTCCGAAAAAAAAGTTATTTTACATTCGGCCTTGAGACAGTTCTTTTCACTTAGTCTAGATGCTAAAAGCTCAGAATCTTGCTTGGAGAGACTTAACTTTCGTACTAAATCATTGATCTCTTCCTGGGAGAATTGTTGCTGTGTAAAAGTACTTTCTTCATATTCACTACCACTATCTGCGCGTGAGCACACCAAATCCTGGATATCTTCTTCATCAGACAATGCTAGGTCTGGGAGTGTAGTGAACACTGGGATGGGGACATCGTCGGAGTGTGGTACAGGTCGCCTTGCTGATTCTAAATCCGGATACTCAAATTTACGTTTCTTGTAACGATTGATAACTTTCACATTAACCAAACAAAATAACAGTCACTGTGGTGATTCTTTGGCTCCCGCCATACCACAGGCACACCAAATTTAAACCTTTTCTTCGTCCATTTTTCCACTGACGTAGATTTTCGACACACGTTTTATTAAAGACCATATGGGGAGCCCAAGACTTATCTTGGTCTCGGAGTTTCATTAGTATGCCAAATATGCTTGCTTCACAAAGTTAGTAATATTCTTTTTTGGTTCTCCTGGCAATATTCACCACAGATGTAGCAGAATACATTGGGGTTATTCAAACAGGCTCTTCGTGAAGTACTCATAGTGTTCTGAAAATATAAAAAAAATAAAGTATATATAAAGGTAAGCCCTTTAAAAAGAAATAAAACGATATTACTGTAAAATATGCATTAAAAAAGATATTTGTATAAGAGTAAATCTGGAACACCCTGTATCTCAAGAACTAGAGCCAATCTTGGAAAACTAAAGTCATTTCTGAAATCAGCACACTCGATATACTATAAATTCGATAAAATATCCTTGGCAGCAAAAAAAAAATTTTTTTTTGTTGGCCAGTGAATTAATCATTCAGGAACGAAGACTCGTAAAGTGCTAATTTGAAGGAGCTCTATACTAGTGGCAACCATTGTGATGTGAAGGTTTCCAAGACAATTTCGGTTTATAAGTTGAGATATATATATATATATATATATATATATATATATATATATATATATATATATATATATATATATATATAAGTTAATATATATATTTATATATATATTTACTATGCTATAATTTTCTCTCCTATATATATATATATATATATATATATATATAATATATATATATAATTTGAAGAACTCTATACCTGTGGCAACCATTTGTGATGTGAAGGTTTCCAAGACAATTTCGGTTTTTATAAGTTGAGATATATAAATATATATATATATATATATATATATATATATATATATATATATATATATATATATACTATAACTATGCTATATATATATATATATATATTAATATAGAAATGTATATGTATATGTATATATATATATATATAATAACACTATATATAATATATAGTATAATAACCTATATATATATAACAATAATAATATAATAATAATATATATATATATATATATATATAATATATGTTATAATAATAATAACATAATAATAATATATATAATATATATATAATAATATATACCTATCTATATCTAATAATAATAATATATAATAATAATCTTCCTATTTATATATATATATATATATATATATATATATATATATATATATATATATATATATATATATATATATATATATATATATATATATAATAATAATAATCATTATATATTATATTTTATATATATATATATATATATATATATATATATTTTATTACTACTATAATCGTAGTTCAATATTTACTTTTTATTTCCACCCTGGAGAAGTTATAATATCAATATTGTTGCGTATTAGCTGTCATTTGGACAAATTTGGAGGTTCAAAATTGTTACATAGTTTTTTGAATAATTTTATTGCACATTGTTAATTTTTATCACAGTTGAATTTAAGTTAAAATTTATACTTAAGATTTA
>JABUQX010073001.1:87500-90237 GCA_015478945.1 Trachelipus rathkii
CGCAACCCGCTCCCCCACCGCGAAACCAAGCGCACCCCACCGTGAAACCGCCGCGTGCGCCCGCAGGCGCAATATTTCCGCGTAACCGCCGCGTGCGCCCGCAGGCGCAATATTACCGCGCGAACGATAAATATTTCATAGTTGTAATATCAATGTAAACTATTCAAAGAATTTCTTTTCAAATATACTATGAGTCATCCATTTTATTTCAAACTTAAATATTTTTTAATAAAAACATATACTTTACAGACCTTAAAGCTGTAAAACAGTAAATCAATAGCGCAATTGCAAAGCAACAATGGGATTAGTAGGGCTTTGTTTTACTGCTTTACTGCTTTACTGCTTTACTGCACTTAAACTTCATATATTTATTAACATTATGTTTTCTTTTATATTTTTTATTTTTGTTTTAATACTTTTTTATTTATAAATTTTTAAAAATTGTAATGTAAGAAGAAAAACACAGTGTGTCTTTTATATAAACACTTTATTTTACTAAAATTGTAAGAAATTTTATTAAAAACATATACTTTACAGACCTTAAACCAGTAAAGCAGTAAAACAAAGAAATACTAATCCCTTTGTTGCTAGGCAATTGCGCTATTGATTTACTGTTTTACTGCTTTAAGGTCTATAAAGTATATGTTTTTAATAAAATTTCACTGGTACAGTAAATAAAATGTTTATAAATGTTGAACACACTGTCTTTCTTCTTACATTTGAGGCCACAAGAGCCCATAAATAATGATAATACAAAAAATAAAAAAAAATATAAAAGAAAACAAATGTTAAAAAATAAATTAATGAAATAAAGCATTAAAGCACTAAAACAAAACTCTACTAATCCCATCTTTGCTATGCATTCTAGGGCATGTACCGTTTTCTACTAGGTATTTCCCCCCATGTTTAATTAAAAATGTTTCTGATGGTAAATGGATGACTCATATTTGAAAAGAAATTCTTGAATGGTTTACATTGAAATATCTGGCTATGAAATGTTATCGTTCGCAGTATTGCGCCGTTTGTACGCGCGGTTGTAATATTGCACCTGCGGGCGCCCGCGGCGGGCGGGTACGCTGCAGGGCGCACAGTAGCAGTTTCGCGGCGGGGTGCACCTCTGAGCACGTGTTGATTTCGCGGTGGGGCGCGGTTGCAGACGCGGACTCGGAAACGTCTGCGTTCACTGACTTCGGCCCGGTAACTCTTTAGATATGTCGTGCTGGAAGTGCTAGAAAAAGGAAGCATCCTAGCAACTTATAATACACACCAATCGAATCCAGATACCTTATAACATAGGGGCAGACACCGATATTAGGGTGTTCTATGACGTAGGATATGGCGTGCTGAAAAGGCTAGAAAAGGCATCCTAGCAGCTTGTAATATACACCAATCGATCCCTCATACCTTATAACCTAAGGGTGTAGACACCAATATTAGGGATATTCTATGATCAAGGTAAGCTGGAAAAGGCTAACTCATACTAGGAAGCATCCTAGCAACTTATAATATACGCCAATCGATTCCTCATACCTTATAACCTAGGAGTAGACACCAATATTAGGGCTATTCTATGATCAGGGTAGGCTAGAAAACGCTTGAAAAAAGTGGCACTATATGACACTCAGTTAGCACTATCTGGCACTATCTGGTACTCAGTTGGCACTCATCTGGCACTCCTGTGGATCTCATTAGGCTACTACGGTGACTGGGAGCCATCAAATGTATTAAAACCATGTGAGGCCATCAAATCTATTATCGACTCTTTAAGTCCTAAGCGGTCACTGGTGACCGCTTTTCTGTGATTGATATTATTGGACAAAATTTATCGATTTTTGCGATTTTTTTTTATAAATCTACTAAAAGTATCGATTTATTTCTATATAATATCTCATACTGCCAAAAATTTAGTCAGTATTCTTTCAGACATGGCGAGAAGTGGGTGTTTTAGGCTCTCTCCTCAAAATTTGATTTTGTGCGTGAAATAGTAATTTTTATTCTTTATTTACTTATTATAAAAGTTACGTGTGTATGTTCATACTGTTATGTAGGAAAAATGTGAAAAAAGAAATATGTATTCCTGTATATTTTCGTAAAAATAAACCTATCGCTGCTCAAACGTTCTTGAAAATCATGCGGTCACCAGTGACCGCTTCGGACTACGAGGCTACTAGTTTTGCCAAACTCAAAAATTTTGATTTTTTTTACAATTTTATTACGTTTATATATATATATATATATATATATATATATATATATATATATATATATATATATATATATACATATATATATATATATATGCACTCTATATATATATATATATATATATATATATATATATATAATATATATATATATATATATATATATATATATATATATATATATATATATATAGTATATATATATATATATATATATATATATATATATATATATATATATATATATATATATATATATATATATATATAACTATATATATATATATATATATATATATATATATATATATATATATATATATATATATATATATATATATATATATATATATATATATATATATATATATATATATATATATTGAAAATCATGCAGTCACGGTGACCGCTTCGGATTCCGAGGCTTCTAGTTTAGCCAAAATCAAAAAATTTGAATTTTTTTTTTACAATTTTATTACGTTTATAACCCTTGTATATATATATATATATATATATATATATATATATATATA